>JAQGAS010002519.1:0-10091 GCA_034686365.1 Pachymerium ferrugineum
AATAGAGATTTATTGTCAATATAGATCTAAGAAAAATTATTTGTCAATGTTACGTATCAGTATGTAGGCTTAAACTGTTGGTCTTATTCGCCTGTCTGTAAGAGCTTATTTTTTATTTTTTCAATTTGTAATGTGAGCAAAGGTGAAGACAGTTGCAACAACTGGGGTTTCACCATTACATTTACTGCAACAATAAGCCGATAGTTGGCGCGACTGCCTTCAGCTTTGCTCACGTCAGAGTTTGGTTTTAATAATGGCGAAGATGTTACAGGAAGTTGAAAAATTTTGACTTTTAAAAAATTTTATTTTTAAAATAAAGTAAGGTCTTACAGAAATAGATGAACGCGTAAAAAGTGCAGCTTTTTTCGTCGTTCACTTTCAAGACCCTTATTGTATTTATACTTTGTAATTCCTGTTACCAGGTGAATGCTCCCTGAGAAATACTATAGTCCACAATTTATTTGATTTGACACTGGTATCCCAAGAAAGACCTACGAAATTTCTTGATTTGAGTAATTCGTAATGTAGAATAGCTTACCGGTCGTGTTCAGGACAAAACATCGTCCATGAATTGAGTCTACCATCATCGGATTCCAGGTATCATACCTGGATTTATGTTTGCAAAAGGTTTCATTTAATGAAAACGTGCACTGAAAATACATATTATTATAATTAATCAGTTTTTTACCTTCAAAGTAATTAAAAATACTGACGTCAATTTGGGAACTTATCCGATGAATCAACAAATTCCAAATTTCGTCTGCTGTTGTACCAAGTTCACTAAATTCCATGTTTAAATTGCTGTCTTTAGCGCATTCGGTATCATTTTCACATAGTTTCACATAGCTGTCAGCCACATAATCCATTATACTTTCTGGACAAAAGTAAAATGTTTCAGGTAACGTGATGGCATCAAGAATTTGAAAGGAAATTTCAGTGCCAATCGGTGCATCTAAATATTTTTGAACGCAAACGCCAACTTGCCATCCGCATAACGCCATACTCGTCAAGACTGCAAAAATGGCCAAAAGTTTAGTGCGGAGTAGTAAAGACAGACGGGTACTGCACGTTTGACGTGACTCTTTGCTTGTTCTTGCAATTACATATTGTCTGTAATGAGGTGAATGAATCATGATGAAGATGTGGTTGAGGAAACCTTTAGGTGTGTTGTAGCTGGGATATTGAATAATTTTATACAGGTTAAATGTGTTGGTGGCGACCTGACAATTTATGGAAAAATCCATAGTTTTACCTAAAAATAGACTATACCATGGATGAAGCTATTAACATGATGAAGCTGCGTGTTTTTAATATTAATTTAACGTGTCTAAAGCTCATTAACCGTTTTAATAACATTTAAAGTTGCACTCATAAGAAAAACTTTTACTTGCTTTAACCAAATGACACAAAACCGAATTAAGCTTAAGCTAATGACAAATTCAATTTTTATATTTTGTAATTTTTAAAAGTAAAACTGTTCACTGTAATTAAGAGAAGGAAATTGACCTAAATTAATATTACAAATATAGATTTAAATTTTCTACTACAAATAAAAAGCAAGAAAGAAATTAAGCTTAACGCCGCCACCGGCTGTCAGGGCCATACGTGACCGGATAATACAAAGTCAAAGCCACCAAATAAGACAAATAATTAAGAGTAAACATTTCATAAGCATCACAAATTTACAACATTAGAATGAAAAATTACGAATTTTCGGCCACCGGATCATGGAAAGTTTTGGAATACCCCCATAACAAGAAGGTGCAGAAATTTTGCAACATGCAACATGTTCTCTAATATCACTTAACCTGCAGCAAGACCTCTTTTTGAAGCTTAGTGTTGAACATTTAGAATTGAAATATTGCAACATTCCGATTAATGAAATGCCCAAATAGAATCCCAGAATACCAGCGATATCACTGAATAATGCGTACCCAGAATAAAGATGGAATTCAGTGATAACTTCTTTGACGTCTGTTGCAATTGTGATTACAACTGATATATCAAAGCCATTTCTCATATGTGAGAAAGACTTGGTTATTTGATAAATTTTTGTATCACAAAGTTGGTTGCACTCGCATTTAGCCATGCCAGATTTAAAATCTTTTGTAATTGTCTCCCAAACGAATGAAAGTTCTTGATAATTTGAGCACTCCTTCCTGTCGCTTGTATTATCATATGGTATTCTGTACGAAATGTTATTTTTGATTATTACTATTCTCTTTGAGAAATCTTTGTCCTTACTTGCACAGGGACTTATTTAATCCTTTAACCCATTCGTCGAAACATGTATTACGACAGCTTGTAAATGCGATATCGCTCAAGCACGGCTTTCTTGTGGTATTTTTTCTATGAAACTTGATATATCGGATAATAATATTTTGCTAAGGTTATAAACGTGTAAATTTTCATCCATGCACTTTTTTGCACCTATGAAATGTGCAAAATGTATACGTGCATCTTAGTTTTTACAATTTACCTCTTTAATTGACGAAATTGTAAGGGTAGTTTCGCTCCCCGAGGTCAATTTTGTACTAAAAGTGTCCAGTGTCTTGCCAAAAGTGGATTTGTCATCAATGTACAACTGTTGAAAGGAAAAATGTTAAGATTCAAAATTAGATATCAACTTTATGTAGTTGCCACAAATGCACCAAATAAACCTAAATAAAACCTAGCAGTGATGGTATATAAAATTATAGGCGGTCATCGGTCATACATAGCGCGAACAAGTCAGATTAAAAACCCTAAATCGAACCAGAATTAACAAGCAACAAAAACAGATAAAGTACAGAAGTAGACAACAAAACGAGTCAAAGAAATCTATTGTAGTCTTATAGCTTAAATAGCCTGCTGTAGTCAGTCTGAAGAAGGTCGGAGCTTAACACCGCCCAGCTATGGTCAAACCCAAGATATTAAAGGAAACCAGATGAAACAACCAACAAAAACAGAAAAAACACTAAAGTAGACAGCAAAACTAGATAAAAAGAATCTATTGTAGTCTCATAACCTCTGAAGAAATGTATATAGCTTAAGTAGTTACCATTTGCTTAAAATAAATACGGGGACCTAGGTGTAACGACATATGTAACAAGATTGATGATACAGCATAAGATTTCCAAGACCAACCTTAAAGAAAAAATTAGAAACTTTTAATATAATGAAATGCCCAAACATTTGAATTGCTGACCTTCTGTAATAGTTTCAAAGCAATCACCATATATTGAATGCAATATTGGTGGATCAAACGTAACCTTGTTCACACACGTCTTGTTGATTGCAAATTCACACTAATAAAAAAGGCTCTAAAACTAACTCATTTGAATTATGGTTTTTTGACTTACGTGAAACCAAATGACGGCGTGTTCGTTATTGCGTTTGAGAAGGTTTTCGGCTGTTGTATTAAGTGTCTTAAAATCAAACAATTTCTTAGAAGTCGATTTGATGCAGTCGGCATTTTCATTACACACTTTCTGGAAATTGTCACGTGTATACTTGTTGCCGCTTTCAGGACACATGTACATTTTTCGGGGGAGTTTTAATGTATCAAGAATCTCAACTTCAATTTCACTGCCAATGGGTTCTTGAAAATATTTTTGAATACAAACACCTGCATGCCATACACAAATCGTCATACTAAATAACACCGAAAATAAAAAGCCAATCTTTTGAAGTATTTCAGCTTTCCAATTGGGAGTTGTCATCATGAGATGCTGCTTTGTCGGAAATTGTCACTGCTGTAGCAATTAGGGAATGGATATGACTGAATGATTGATAGGTTACTTTTTATTGCTTGTTGCTGCTGTATCTGCAATTAGGGAATGAAATTCGATTTGTTTTTTTTTTAATGAAAAATGGAATGTCGAAATGAATTGACAGATTACTTTTAGGTGTGTAATAATCTAATATTGACCCTTAATTAGTTGTGATAAGGACATTGCAGATTAATAAACTTGGAGTGGTTTCAGTACAAAATTGATATGAACAAATATCAATGCTTGTCACAATGATGGATATACAGTTTCATGCTGGGGAGTTGTAGTAATATATGTAGAAGGTTGATATAAAAGTTGGACAACCAATACCACTATGCAGTTTTTTTGTTCTATTTCGCCCTCAGATGGCCTGCAATAACATCTTGTTGTCTTGTGGGAGTGTTAATTTGTAATTTAAAAAATGTAATTTATTGACCAAATTCTTATATTAGCAACAACCCATGTTTATTAAACATTTATTAAACGTTTATTGTCAAAACAGAAAGTTTTAATTGTAATCATATTATGCAACCCATGTATTTTGAAGTTGCTCAATTTTTACATTTGATCTATAACAAAAAATGTTTTTCAACTTTATGTTTGAACATTGAGTATTCATGTATTGCAACATTCCAAGAAATGAAATTCCCAAATAAAACCCAAAAATACCCGCCAGGTCAGAGAATAAAGCATATCCAGAATAGAGACGAAACTCTGTAACAATTTCTTTGATATCTGTTGCCATTGTCAATACCATTCTTATTTCCCACGCATTGCCTTTACTTGTTTCACCTTTTGTTATTGCGTACATTACTTCGTCACAAAGTTGATGACATTTGCATTTAAGCATCTCAATCTTGAAACTTTTTTGGGCAATCGCTAACCAAACGGCATAAAGTTCGCCATAGTTCAAACACTCTTTTCTGTCACTTCCATCGTCAAATGGTGTTCTGCATGAAAATTTATTCTGGTTACAATTATTTTTTGCTAAACATTTTTTCCTGAACCTGCATAAAGATTTGTCCAATCCTTTAAACCAATTATCAAAACACTCATTTCGACATTTAGCAAAGTCATTTTCGTTAAAACATATTTTTTTTGATGTGTTTATTCTGTGAAACTTAAATTTAAAAGTTGATGCAATGACATCATATTCTAGTATTTACACTTGACTACCTCTTTAATAGATGAAATAATAATCTTGGAATTTTCTCCTCCGTATAGAGTTATACGAAAAGTATCCAATGTCTTGTCAAAAGAGGACTTGTTGTCAATATACAACTACAAAATGGAAATAGAGTTAGTTCTGTTTTCATTTTCAAGTTATTAATATTACATTTAGTTGAGTCAAGTTGTCCACGTGGTTATGTAACTCAACATGTACCAAATCAGATAACTTGGCAGTTGAAAACCATACTATACCTAATTATAAATATAAAGACAATTTTGACAATTATTGCAGTTATTATTTTTTTTACCTTCGGTATAAATTCCATAACATTCACCATGAAGTGTATATACATGAGAAGGGGTATGGTTACCCCTTCTCGAGTACCAAACTTGATTACGATAGTCTATTATATATTCCCTCTAAGAAAGAAGAATAATTTTACAAGTTTTATTATTTGTCATGACACATTTTATGTTTTTAAGACTTACATAAGCACCAAAACTGATTTTTTCGTTCTGCAGTTTGACAAGGTCTTCTGCTGTTGTATTCAGTTCATTGAAATTAAAAGACCATCTATTGGTTTTTGGGTTTTTGCAATCAGAATTTGCATTACATAGTCGATTGAAATTGTTAATTGAATTCTCAAAAACATTTTTTGGGCATATGTACATTCTTTTGGGGAGTGATAGTGTAGGTAGAATCTTGACAGAGACTTCACTACCTATTGGTTTTTCAAAATATTTTTCAATGCAGGTTCCTGCATGCCATGTACAGATAGTCAAACTTGTGAAGAGTACAAATAAAGAGACAAATACTTTCCACATGCCTTTCGTCAATTGTGGATGTGTCATGTTGCAAAGTTGAAATTGAAGTGATGATAATCGTTTTATTATTTGTTGGTGAAGACAAAACGATCAAGACTTTTTGAAAAATTATCTTTTCAAGTAAGATTAATATCTTTGAGTTTACCAATTACTAAATGGAATCGATATTTGTAAGACAGTTAAAAGAATTGAATTAAGATGTTATTACAGAGTTGGAATTTTGGTTTGTACTTTTTTAAGACACCAATTAGAAAACTTGGAATTAAAATATTCCAGAATGCCAAGTAAAGATATCCCCAAGTAAAACCCAATATTGCCTGCAAGATCGCTCAAGAGTGAGGACAGTGAGTACAAATAATATGCAGTAACAATCTCTTTTACATCAGTAGAAACTGTTATTATTAAAGTGATTTGATTCGTAGTTTTCCATCGGAAATTTCTTTCCATTATCATTGTGCTGTATAGTGTGGTTACACATGCTCTTTTGCACTTGCATTGCCATTTTTTAAATCTGAAATTGTTGTCCAATTCTGCAAAGGCGTGTGCGATTTCCCCTAAGTAATGACATTCGTTTCGTCCATGGACGTTAAGAAATGGCAATCTATGCAGGAAATGAGATTAGGTATTTAAAGTTTTTTTAATTTAGTATCTCCCACCTGCACAAATCTTTAAATCCAAAGAGAACATCATCAAAGCATTTATTGACACAATTGACATAATCAACTTCTGATAAGCATGGGTCGCTTGCTGAATTCACTCTATGAAACTGAACATACATTATAACTTTTGTATTTTAATGATTTATTGGTGTATGATATTACTTCTTTTATTGATAATAATTTTAAAGTTGATTTTTTTTTCCATCTTAGTAAACTATCAACTGTTAATGTCTTATCAAATAGAGATTTATTGTCAATAAATACCTAAGAAAAATTATTTGTTAATAATAGGTATCAATATGAGGGGGTAGGCTTAAACTGTTGGTCTTATTCGCCTGCCTGTAAGAGCTGATTTTGCATTTTTCCAATTTCCCAACACCAAGACAGTTACAACAACTGGGGTTCCACCATTGATTGCATTTACTGCAACAATCAGCCGACAGTTGGCGCGACTGTCTTCAGCTTTGCTCACGTCACATTTTGGTTTTAATAATGGCGAAGATGTTAAAAACCGGAGGTTGAAAAATTTTGACTTTTATAAATTTGTTTTTAAAATAAGGCGAGGTCTTACAAAAGAAAATGAACGCTTGAAAAAATGCAACTTTTTCGTCGATCACCTTCAGCACCCTTACTCTATTTATACCTTGTAATTCTTGTTAAAATGTGTGTCTCTAAGTAAGACTACAGTCCATAATTTATTTGATTTGGCACTGGTGTCCCAAGAAAGACCTACGAAATTTTTTGATTCGAGTAATGTTTAATATAGATTAGCTTACCGGTTGTGTTCAATACAAAACATCGACCATGAATTGAGTCTACCATCGTCGGATTCCTGATATCATACCTGGCTTTATCATCGCAAAAAGTTTCGTTTAAAGAAAACTTGCACTGAAAACACATATTATTATAATTAATCAGTTTTTACCTTCAAAGTAATTAAAAATACTGACGTCAATTTGGGAACTTATCCGATGAATCATCAAATTCCAAATTTTGTCTGTTGCTGTACCAAGTTCATTAAATTCCATGTTTAAATTTCTGTTTTTAGCGCATTCGGTGTAATTTGCACATAGTGTTAAGTAGCTATCAGCCACATAATCCATTACACTTTCTGGACAAAAGTAAAACGTTTCAGGTAATTTGATGACATCAAGAATTTGAAAGGAAATTTCAGTGCCAATCGGTGCGTCTAAATATTTTTGAACGCAAACGGCAACTTGCCATCCGCATAACGCCATACTTGTCAAAACTGCTAAAAGGGCCAAACGTTTAGTGCGGAGTAGTAAAGACAGACGGGTATTGCAGGTTTGGCGTGGCTCTTTGTTTGTTCTTGCAATTCCATGTCGTCTGTGAAGTGAATGAATCATCATGAAGTTTTGGTTGAGGAAATGTTTGGTGGTGTGGTAGCTAGGAAATTTTTGAATACAATATACTGATTATTAGATAAACCTGTTGGGCACACACGGATGATTTATGGAAAACTCTTTGACAGTGAAGTAGAGTATACGAATGTTTTAATGATTGTTAATGTGAAAATACATAACAAATGACTTTTTAATGTCAAAGTTAATGTTGTGCTTTACTGAAAATGCAAATTGATTGACAGCAAAACCACGGTGTAAGTTCATTTACTAACTAATTTGCTAAATTGGCAAACAACTCAAATTGAAGTTGGAAATCTATAAACAGTAATGACAAATCAATGGAGGGTCACTTTGCGCTTTACTCTAGTGGCGAATTTTTGCAGCAACAACAAAATTGAATTTTACAAGTAAACAAATTCAAGTTACCCAACTTCTTCCAAGTTGCTCAATTCTATCCTTTGACCTACAACAAAAAACATTTTTCAACTTTAGTTTTAAACATAGAACATTTAAGTATTGCAACATCCCAACAAGTGAAATTCCCAAATAAAATCCCAAAATACCCGCCAGGTCAGAGAATAAAGTGTAAACAGAGTACAGACGAAATTCGATAATAATTTCTTTGACATCTGTTGCCAATATCAATGAAACAAATGTTTCAGTTTTGCTGCCTTTTCTTTCGTCATTTGTCGCCTCGTAAATTATTTGGTCACAAAGTTCGAAACACGGGCATTTAAGCATCTCAAACATGAAACTTATTTTATCAATTGCTGCCCAAACTTTGCTAAGTTCGTGATAGTTAGAGCAGTTTTTTCTGTCACCCATGTCTTGAAATGGCATTCTACATAATAAAATTTTTAGTTACAATTATTCTTGTTAAGAAATTTTTTCTTAAACCTGCAAATAGATTCATTTAATCCTTTAAACCAATTATCAAAACATTGATTTCGACATTTGGTAAATTCAGTTTCGTTCAAACATGGTTTCTTTGAGGTATTTATTCTGTGAAACTTAAAGTATAAGGGTTTACACAATGACGTCATACTAATTTCTAGTAACTTATTTCAAAACCTCTTTAATGGATGTAAGAATGATCTTATAGTCAGTTCCTCCTTGCAAAGATATGCGAAAAGTAGCCAGTGTCTTGTCAAACGAGGACTTGTTATCAAGATATAACTGTGATATGAAAAAGAGTTTTATTTTTTTTTTTTGCCCATATTAAGTAATTAATATTAACATTTCGTAGAAAAGAGATATCCTTGTGGCCAAATAAATGTAAAAATACCAAAGGCGATAACTTGGCATTAGAAAGCCATGAATACTCTACAAAATGAAATTTATTCGATTTTAAAATCCTGTAGCAATTCTTGTGTTTACCTTCAGTATCGATTTCAGAACAATAACCGTATATTGAATGTACCGTTAACGCCGATTCAACGTATTGTATGTTAACATCTCTTGGGCTCAAATTCTTTTAAAAAATGGTTTAATAATTTAACACACACCAGACATTCGATATTTTAAGACTTACATGTAATGCGAATTCTGTCTTTTCATTGCGTTTGACAAGCTCTTCTGCCGTTATATTAAGTTTATTGAAACTAAACAAACCATTATCTTTTGCATTTTTGCAGTTAGAATTTGCTTGGCATAGTCGATTGAAGCTGATATTTGAATCGTAACGTACATTAAATGGGCACACGTAGATTCTTTTGGGAAGTGATAATGTAGGTAGAATCTTGACAGAGACTTCACTACCTATTGGTTCTTCAAAATATTTGGAAATACAGATTTTTACATGCCATCCACAAACGACCAAACTTGTGAAAACAGCAAATAAAGAGAAAACTAGTTTCCATATTTCAGCCTTTGATTTTGGCGGTGTCATATTGCAGCTTTCTCTTAACACCTTAATGAAATATTCAATTCAGTAGATTGAAGTAATGTTTGTTGATGAATAAAAAATGGTTTACTAAAGACAATCTTGTCAAATATGATTAATGTTTAAGACTTTACCTATTACTGAATGGACAAACAACATCGTTAATTGATATTAGTTGATTAGTTGATTAGTTGATCGTTATTCCAAACAATGGAATTTTAGAAATTTGTTTTTAAAATGGAGTAATGTAAATCATAAATAAGGGTTTACTTGAGGAAATGTTTGGTGGTGTTGTAGCTCGGTAAAATTTTTAATATACTGATTCTTAAGTAAAGCAGTAAGAAACGCACTGATGATTTATGAAAAATCTTTGACAGTTGTGTAGAGTACACAAGTGTTTTAATGGCTATTAATGTGAAACTACATAACAAATGACTTT
>JAQGAS010002520.1:0-10089 GCA_034686365.1 Pachymerium ferrugineum
ATTTTCTTTGCTCGTGATTGGCTAATTGGAATTGGTCATCCTTTGGTCCCACTATCTAAATATGGAAGTGAGCGGCGATCTTGTTGTATTCACCCATGATCCATATTCTTTGAAGGGACTAGCAGTTTACACATTGCAGTTTCATTTTCACCCCACATGGGGTGGAAATAGCCACTCCGTTTTAAATAACAAGTTTCTTCAACGTGTGCAATTAATTGACTTTAATGTTACAAATATAATATATGGAATTGTCAACTCCAATTAGTACAGTTTACTGCTGTTTTACTTTAGTTACATTTCAATCATTATAAAAGTTCACTTTCTATTTAACTTTTTTTGAAAAAAATGTGTATTTTCCCAATTAAATTGTTTGAAATAAAATGTGTATTTTCAATATTGTATAACCAAAACTTCACAGTTGATAGTTGAAGGTTGAAATCTCAAATTCCAAATCCCAATGATTTGAGAATTGAGATGATTCTGAATCTGTGTATGTTTATGAATACCTAACTTGACAGTATCAAAGAGCAGAGGATAATTATTTTGTAGTGGAACTCAACTACAAAACGAGTGACCAGTGTACAGTCATTTCGTTTCGAGCCATCTTGGCTGACTAATAACTTAATTTTTTGTTTGCAGTGTCATGTGCATTAATGACATTCTTGCGTGTGGCAAGCAATAATAGTGTCACTTTACCTGGACCTTGTTGCGATAATGTCTGATGCTGAGAAATGACAACATCGCCGTTACAGTGTCTTGTAGTTAGGACATTACACCCAAAAAGTCGTGAAAACGTATCTCCACAATTACACCATCAAGACCACTTGAGGGTCTACATTGTAATATGCTTATATTTTTAATGTTGTGAATCACACTGATTGCTATTACAAAAATATATAAAATTTAAACGTTTGTACTTACAATTAGTTCAGTTTGTGACGAACGGTTGAAGCAGTAACATCTGTATGAGTCTTGTTTTTCAAATTCTCTCCAAAACTACGATTATTTTCACTTCATATGGAATACATTAGCTGTGTAAATACAGAGTTTCTTTTCATGCGCAATATATTATTTGGGTAAATACTGAGTATTTATTCATGAGCAAACAAAGAGTGTTTAAACGAATAAAAATACATTTTGTAAAATCAATATTGAAAAATGCAAATTTAGATAGAAATGAGCATTTTTATATGTAAGCAACTACAACTAAATTCATGAACATGAACTTACTCGATTAAGTAGTTTTCAACTATCAGACCAGTTGAAATAATATTCGGAAATGAGTTTTCAAATTGAATGTGTTTGATCAATATTTTTTAATATTTGCTCTTAAATTTGTTATTATGCACAAGTTTTCATCTTGAAGAGAGAACAAACAAGTGAAGAATTGTTCAAAAATAAGAATTCATCAACTCATCGAGTGGGTTGACATTTCAAATTGAACTTGTTTGTTCAATATTTTTGTCTGGTGATCACAACCGTGGTCCAGTGTGCGCAACGGACTGTGGGTTAGTGGATGGAAAAATGTTTAAAAGTCCACGTTGAGGGTTTGAGCTTGCATTCCCTTTCCGTGTGCAGCACGCTTTCATATTTAATTTCTCGACCTGCAAAATTAATCAGCACAGCGGGACAATATTCAATTAATGTAACTCATTATTGTTGCAACATCATCGCATCATAATCACCGAATACTAAAAATAAATGTTTGGGTCTGGGTGTGTGGGTGTTTTCACGCGATGATGTAAATTACCCGCTTGGGTAAAAGATCAATCACAAATGTTACGCTCGAACGATTTTTCTCGAGTGTGGGTTCTCAGATATCGGTTTAGAGTTGAATTTTGAGCAGCGGAGTAATTATACGGATGACGTGCAAAAGGTTTTATTCCTGTGAATCTTTAACACATTGTGAGTTAAATAACTTTTCTCGCTTTTATTTCGAGTAAACAATGTTAGAAATGCATTATGAAATAAATTTCATCATTAATTAGAATAGTAACATCATGCGCTTTAATACACGGTCTTAATGGATATTTGAGCATTTATAATTGAATGTTGAAAAAATTATAAACAATTTGAAATTATAAAGGAAAAGAGTAAATATTAGAAATATTTTTAAGCAAGTAAGAACAAAATATTTATCTTTTGTAAATATATTTAAATAATTATACAAGAAATGCAGGTTTTTATAGCTGAAATATTTTATAAATTTATCAATTTAAATTGAAAATTTTAAGGTTTTTACAATGTTGATAAGTTTTATACTTGTTGGGTTAATTTACAAATTAGACAAAAATGAATTGAACTGGTGAATGTGAATTATAGACTAACAGAATAGTTTAATCTTTAGATATCTATAGGGACAAGGTTTTGTAAAACATAATATACACTTTAACGCTGGAGTTGCTATTTCTTTTCAATAATTTAATGTATATGTCTAAGAAACTTAGTTAATAAAGCTAAAGAGTTGCGCATTTTTACTGCATTATAAAGTAATTTGAGCATTATCGAATGAAGCGTAAAGGAATAAATATTACAAACACGTGTGTAGAAGTAAAATATTATTTTTATAGTGGAATTGGGGTGTAAACTGAAGTGTGTTTTTCGCTGCCCGTTTCGTATCAACTCTCCATTCGATTTATCACGTTTTATCTTATTACACGTTCGGTTGATTGACTGCGACACAAACAATATTTAATAGAGAGAGAATGGACAGGCCTAGAAACATTGAAATGACTGTTCCAATGTCACACACCAATTTAACAAATTCAATGCTCAATTCTTCTTTGTAGATTTCTTGCATCTCACTTTCTAGTTCAGGTTCTACAAATGTTACTATTTCACCTCTAGCTAAACTTGGTTCGACACCATTAAATTCAATGTGTGGAATGAATATGTCTTGGTTGCAGAGAGGTCTACACTGACATTTGTTGTAAGAATAAACATCAATGTACAGTTGTAGGTAAAGATCACTAGTTTGTTTTGCTGTTGCGTATGTAGAACATGGAGACATAACGGATGAATTGAAAAATGGTAAACTGCAAAAATGAAATCGTATCATTTCATACAAGATATTAATACAGTTATTAGCCCAACAAAAAAATGCAACTATTTTTGAAGAGTCTAGTACGCTTTAAAATTGAACCTAACGTCATAATAAGTTGATTGCAATTTCTTTTGTGTAAGTAACACCCCAAACACTATAAACAGAGTTTACTAAAAATGATGTCAAATTAAAGTGAGCTAATATTCAACACTTTGGAGTTTATAAAACATACCTGCCGTTTACAGTGGATTTCCCAAACAAGCGATTGAAACAATCATTGCCACATTTTTCAAGTTCACTCTGGGTTATGCATGGGTTGGTTGGTCTGTTTTTTCTCACGTACTAATAA
Organism: Pachymerium ferrugineum; assembly: GCA_034686365.1. NCBI lineage: Eukaryota > Metazoa > Arthropoda > Chilopoda > Geophilomorpha > Geophilidae > Pachymerium > Pachymerium ferrugineum. The sequence goes on from JAQGAS010002520.1 coordinate 3,393, forward strand.
CAAAACACGTGTAACGCATTTCTATTAAAATGTTTGTGTCTTACTTTTTTGGCCGAATACTTTATAATCAATGCAATTACTGATTTAGGGTGGAATATGTACGAGGTATAATCAATTTGACCGTGTTGAGTCATTTGGAATATCTAAGAAAAGATTTTTATGGGTTGTCCATTTATAAATGTAAACGGAAGTGAATAAAGAGGGAGAAGTGTGACACTCCCATTGTATTCCAAACGAGGCTGTTTTCTGCCTCGATCTCACGCCCACTTTTCAACAGGTTGTTGGCTGAGCCACCTTGTATTCTCACTATTCAACTGTATACTTCTCTGTCTCCAAAAATAACAAACTCTGTCACTAGAGCACTCTTTTTATTGAGGTGAAATTTCATGATGCAAAGGTAGTAGTACTTCTCCCTCTTTATTTACTTCTGATGTAAATACGCGTTTTACCTTACTGTGGATATTACAGCCATAATGATACAGGAAGTCCATAAAAAGTGATTTTTTTATTTCAGGTGCTTTTACTTCTGTCGTAAGAAAAATTTTGACAGTAAATGAAAACATTTAAAAAAAAACAGTGTTTAAAAATGATGAAGAAATTCTTTATCATTTTTAAACATTGTTTACTAATAAGATGTAAGAATTGAACTGTGGAAATGAATACAAATTATCAATAGCCTAAATAAGTAAAACAAAAAGTCAAATGAAACTAAACAGAATTGATACATTACCCTGTTTGACACAATTTCCAAATACAGTTGGATAAATTGAAATGTTTCCTAATCTTAGAGATAAAACATCAGATGCTCTCCTCATCTAAATAAAATAGATGTATACAATATGAATCATGATAAGTTATAAAAAGAAAAACTGATTTTTACCTGGTCAGAATACTTATTAAGACCTGTGAAATCGTGGCTATTTTTCCATAAACTAATGGAATTATTTTTATAAGTGGGCGAATCAAGAAGGCGAAGAATGTCTACGTCATAAACACAAGAATTCAGTTTTTTCACAAAAGTCTTTCGAACAATCTGTCGCAACAAGTTTCTACGTCTTACAGGATGCATCTTACAAAACAATACGTTTTTGCCGTTCATTTCACTGGTTGCTTAATATTTCTTCTGCAAATAATAAAAATAAGACGTTGGTTTTTAATTTGCATTTAAAAAAATAAAAGTTGAATTAAGCACCTAAAAAGGTGTTTCTAATTTGTCATCGTCTGATCTTGTAAACGCATACACGAGTACCAAGTGCGTGTATTAATTGTGGAAACTACCTCCAGCTATAACGTTTCAATAAGATGGGTGTGTACAGGTATAAGCCACATTAGCATTACGACATGGTGTCAGATAACATCTTGGTAATAAGATGGTGTATACAGGTCTAAACACACCTCAATAGGTGTAAAAAGGTATATTGACATTAACGTGTAATTATTACCTATGAGGTATGGAATGATATAACTCAATATGAAATACCTCTCTAGGTATAGAGTACTTTCAGTATACCTTGTAGGAATAGAGGTAACACACTAAGGTACAAAAGTAATACTCCAGGGTACAAAAAGTACACCCTGAGATGAAAAGGGCAGAAGGTAATAAATACCTCTATGATGCAATACCTTTAAGGTGGAAAATACACCTTAAAGGAATCATTATAGTGACATATCGTAACTACCTAAAAAGGTTGACAGCTCTACCCCTATACACCACATCACACACCTTTTGTTTTTAAGAGTGTAGTTCTATGTCAAAATACCAGGCAGATAGAAAGCGTGCTATATATACAGCAAATATGATATCTAATTAGAAATCAACAATATCTTTGTAATCAACTCTGAACCAGTTTAGGAAAACTGCAGTAATTTAGTTTCGGTTTGGTTTGTACGCTGCTCATCTGGGTATTAGTTATTGAAACTGGGTTAAACTGAGAATTTGACAAAACTTTTCAAGATGTTTGAAAATCCTAAATGATTAAATGAGTAGTTAAACTAATTTTCCCTTTTTGAGTTATTTGACTGAAAAAAGAAACTGAACTGCACTGATCTTAGGGTTCAATAGTAAATGCTTTAAGAAAATTGTTAATATTTCTATAAACTTACACGATTAAGTAGCTTTGAACTCGGGCCAGTTGAAATAATATTCGGAAATGACTAGAAAAGCATGGTCAATGCGTTGGTTTCAAATTGAACGTGTTTGTTCAATATTTTTCCATATTTGCTCTTACATTTGCTGCGTTTGCACAAATTTTCATCTTGAAGAGAGAACAAACATGTGAAGAATTGTTCAAATATAAGAATTCACCAACTCATCGAGTGGGTGGACATTTCAAATTGGACATGTTTTTTCAATATTCTTCAATGTTTGCTCATACATTTGCTGTTTGCACAAGTTTTCATCTTGAAGAGAGAGCAAACACGTGAAGAATTGTTCAAATATAAGAATTCACCAACTCATCAAGTGGGTGGACATTTCAAATTGAACTTGTTTGTTCAATATTTTTGTCTGGTGATCACGACCGTGGTCCAGTGTGCGCAACGGACTGTGGGTAATATTCCGCCAGTTTGCCACAAAAAGGCGGAATATATTTATAATCCGTTGGTTCTCACGCGCAACGCATTACGGGTAATATTCCGCCATTTCGTGTGAAAAATGTTACCCAAAACCCCTTGCGCTGGAAAAACACTCGGGCTCAGAGACTGTGTCGCGTCTCACCATGCGGTTTCTACTCCTTCCATACAACTCCTTTGGACACACAAAAGGGAACATTTTGTAATGAAATTTAAAAATGCATTTAAAATGCGTCCCAACTTTGCCTTTAAAAAATAATAAATAAATTTTTTTTTTACCCTGGCATGCTTCCTGAATAACGTAATCTTCTTTCAATTTTACACATTTGTCATCGCAGTTGTATCTTATTTGTATACTATCGCATTTCACTTTTTCGGTTCCGGTTTTCGCCCACTGCCTCAAAGCAATACGTTAGAAATTGCCTAAGTGTGTTTTTTTTTATTAATTGCACTCGCAAGTTTTCTCATCAAGTGTGTTGGGGTTTTTTTCAAAACATTTTGCTTTTATAACTGTAAGAAACTTCTTTTGAATTGCTGTTGTTTCGCATGTTTTCTGACATGATGCGATTGCACTAAGACGACGAGGCCTATTTCAGAATGGATTAAACAATCTAGTTACACAATTTTCTTTTTCAAGATGGATAATAAGGTTTTAGCGCAATTTTACTTATACCAAAGCTTAGGACGATTTACGAATTGCGTAGAACCGGCGTTAGACCGTAGATTCGTTAACTGCGAATCTCGTAAATCGTCGTAGGGTGTGTCGAGTGGCGCAAACTCTCTAATGTAAAAATTAGTACTTACTTAAAAGGAAGAACTTCATGTTGTAACGGAGGTTGCAGCTAAACTGATTTTTCTTATAATTCTTGTTCAGGATGTATAAAAGTGATAAACAATAGTTCATAAATTTTTTAATATCTTTAAATATAGTTTTACTTCTCAATCAGGATGCGTCATATTTTATATTTGTTTGAGATTTATCACCCTATGTAAAGAAAATAATTGCTGTAAATACCCCCTCCCACAACCAAATTTCGCGCAATTTCTTTTAAAAGATTTTTTTTTCCTGAGCTATGCTTTCTGAAAATCTTAAAAATAAAAGAAACACAAGAAGTAGTTTAAAATTATATAAGATTTACGTAATGTTGAAATTTTGGGCAAATCTACAAACCAATAAGCTTAGATAGAGGTATACAAATCTTAAACAAATCGATAAAGGAAATGTGTTCCATTATTTTATTTTTAAGCAAAGAAATGTATCAAAATGTGCGGTATGTTGATGAATTTGGTCCCAAAATATCTCACCAGAGTGGAGCACTTTGCAGATGCGACTCTTTCCTGTTGATAATTTACTCTATAAATGTTAACAGTTTTCCTGCGCATCTCAGAACGAATTTTACGCAATTAAACCGTCGTTACCGTATCAGTGCGCATCGGTTCGTAGACTTCTTAAAATCAATCAGTGCGCTGCTTAGATTTTAATACGGCAGACATTTTAACTTAAAAATAGGGTGATATTAAGCTATGAAATGAAAATTGACCCGACACATGTAACCTATATATTTTGTTTTTGTTTTACAGATATCCATATACAACTACATCAACATGTAACTCGGAATTCACCTTCGTTCATAACTATAAATGTCAAAATGTAAGTGATATTTTTATTACTTTTTTGAGGGTTTTGTTTGATTCCGTAGTTGTGCCTCTCTCTGGTACGAGGTAAATAGAAATTATACTCACACTTGGGATAGAAAAAAAGAAGGGAATACACGGAAGAGCAACTTCCCTGACTGCGCCTTTTCTCGTCCACTTAGACTTTTTAATCGCATGATGGGACTCAAATACCGGGATGAATTTTTGTACCCCAGTTTTAAATATATTAAAACATATTAATATTTAGTAATTATTGACCCAACTCGCATTACCCAATATATTAATGTCAAGTTTTAATGATAAAATTAAAGGAGGGTAACATTTTGCATTCGTCTTATAAAGAGAGTGAAAAACATTCTATATCAAGACTTAACTGTTAGTTAATTTTTTATGTTATTGGATATTTTTACTCATTAATGTGAATCCACGCCTAAAGTCTATTTTGACCAGTTAAACTTTGGGATGTTTGAATAACTTTGTTTATTACTAATCGAATTGCAACAATCACCATAGTTTTCTAGTTATTCCTTTGCGAAGGACAGAAGAATTTGTACTGTGAGTTTAATTTGTTATTTACAATAATAACTGAACGACTGGATCCAAAGAAGTATTTAGTTTTCATATCGGTTATCAAATCGACATGAAATTTATATTCAGTTCTATTCGCATACTCTAAGACTAATTGACTAATTGGGTCGCCGCGTATGACCCTAGCTGTCGCTGGCGGCGTTAAGCCTTATTTTTCTTCTTCTTCTTCTTCTTCTAAGACTAATTGAATTTTTTTCAATCCCTTTTTTGAACACTGTTCAAGAATGCCAACCCTTTGTGCGAGAAAATCTATTGTTAACATTGGAAAGGGTCTGTCTGAAATTTCAATAACCGTTTTTAAAGAGGTAACAGTTGCATTTACCAAATTAATACGCAACTTTTTAAAAAAGGTGTATGGGTCATAAAATACTAAATCGGGATCTCGATAAAAAGGAGTGTGAATTGGAAGGCGTATAACGTTTGCTATCATTTCCGTTACGATGAATGTTTGTGGAAGCTCCTTCCCAAGCTTAATTGTTAACAACTTGAGTTTGGTACATTTGTTCAAGCAACTCGAAAAACTAAAATGAAAGAAACTTTCATCCCCATATAACACCAATTGTTATAGTCTGTAGGCTAGACGATGAAGAAGAATTGCTTCTTTTTAATATCTCATCATTACTGCAATCTAAATACGACACCTTATTTGCGTCCTTTGTCAATGAAGGACTGTTGCAAAGAAATTCCTATTCAACTTTTGTAATATTTTACTAATTCTCTTTGCTTTTCATCCGCAATTACACGTCTGGCAAATATATATCACGTTACAAGTGACTAACCGTAAGATGTCAATATAATCTTGGTCTATTTCTTTGTTTTCTTCTTCTCAGGTTCTAGTAGTGAGAGCAGGTAGTTGAATATCCGTTGGTACGTTCATATATGTTATATACATCCACTTTTAACTTCAAGAGTAATTAAACGTTTGATAAACTTGATAGAATTGTCATTCAAATATAAACAACTGTATATAATTTATTTACATAGCTATAAACCATGAGACAATTGGTGTTTTTTACACAATTGACTAACGCGTGTCTAAAAAAATCAAATATGTTGTAAATCTTTGGGGACTGTAGATCTAGATAAAGTCCAGCGTAACCACTTTTGTCGTATCCTTCCATTCCGCTCTTTTCATATCCGTCGTCTCCGCCACCATATCCATTGCCATAACCACCATAAGCGCCATACTTGTCCGCAATAACCCCAGCTAACAGACAGCAAAGTGCAAAATTAGCAATTTGAGAGTAAATTAAATTGTTCTAACTACAGGTTGAAAAGTGAGTTTTTTCATTTCGCTTTTTTGAGTAAATTGCTCTACCTACCAATTTACTCACAAAAGTGTAATTATATGCTAATATGTCTGTACTTATACTAAGATATGACCCAATTAAATAATTGACTTTGCTAGCAGAAATGAATGAAAGCAAAGGACAATGCAGTTGATTTCAAACCTATTTATGATATTGTACATTGTTTAACCTGGGCTAAGATGGTACTAGGTACAGTGAAATCATCCGTGCTTTGCTCATTACGACCACTTCAAATTTGGTTGGCTCGCTATTCATTTTATACTAACCGGTTACAAAAACTCTGAATATAACGACCTGATTTCAGAGCATTATTAAGCTAGAATTTTGTTTATAACGACTATGAATCTATTTTTAGAATACAGAAATCAAAGTATCAAAAAAACTGAGCACCACATAAATTATAACTCGCAACATGACGCGACAAAGTTCCAATTGGATCTCGTGAAAACAGTGGACTTTCTTTTATTCAGCATGTTTGATTTTTCAATTGACTCATTAGTTAAATCATGGGTTAATAAATCTTAAGTTATGCTAACCTTAGATTTTAAACCACGAGTTAAAAATTTCTGTTG
>JAQGAS010002521.1:0-10088 GCA_034686365.1 Pachymerium ferrugineum
GGTGATGGTGGAAGCGGCACTAATTCAGCTGCTACAGCTTGTGCCTCTTTTTAAGAAAATAAATAAAGTTAAAAAAAATGTTTTTTTAAGTGAGATTATTTTAAAAGTTTTTAATTATTCATTCTCTTCGACAATTGTGCATTTTGCTATCATACTTGCGTAGTAAAGTAAAATCGGCCGGGCACTTCGCCAAGCAGCCCAGACAGCCTCTCCTTTGCTACGTGTATTCGGTTGTATATTAGGCCCCTCTCGTATCGCCACCTTACCACATTAAACCGAAAAAAAAAATAATTTCTTACCTTCCAGGAGTTCGGCAACGTGCGGGAATTCTGCTGCCATAGCCACAAAAACATTTCGCATATTGGCCATGTTTGGTGTTGGTTAAAGCATCGCTCCTGCTTTTTTTGCCGCTTCTTGGCCTTCTTTACAATTAGTGTGAAGGAGTGAAAAATGGGCTAAAGCCGACGCTTTTTCAAACATCTCTCCCTCTTTGATATTTGATATTTTGGAATTGTAGGTAAAATTTCTAATCGAATTATCTCCTGAGTTTACTACGGTAAATAAAAATACTTTTGTCCATAAGGTCACCCTCCTGAAAAAGGATATCTAGAACGGTGACAGGAACCAGTCCGTTCACCATCAATAGAGTAGTGATGATGGCCAATCTGCTACGTTCAGCTTCGAAGAATAGGTTGAAATATCCAAGTATGTTCCTCATTTGGCTCTCAAACATCATATTTCTGCTGGTCATCCGCAGAAATGCCAATGCAACTGCTCTCCAGCTTTTATTCGTGATTTAATTTGAGTCTCGGTTGCTGTGCCCATCCAACGTAGTGGTTTACACTCTTCATTTGTCTAAGTAAAAAGCTCTTCGCAAAAAATAGATTTTCATCTATTTTGGTATTCAGAGAGCTCCTTGCAAATTCTTTTTAAAACATTAAATTTTACTAGGGTATATAAAAATACTTTTGTCCATAAGGTCACCATATTTCTGCTGGTCATCCGCAGCACTTCGCAGAAATGCCAATGCCAATGCAACTGCTGTCTAGCTTTCTGATCATTGTGATCGCGGACAGGCAGGTCACATGTAGGAATTATGGCAGGCTGAATTTAAGTCACAGCATTAATATCTCCATCATTCTCATGAACGTCTGAAATTAATATTCACAATACCTGAAGTCACCGCATTAATAATATCTTCTTCATTCTCATGAACGTCTGAATTAATATTCCGGGCCATCAAACATGCAAGGGAATGTTGCATGAATGAGCTGCAACATATACATTTCTATATGATGCGTTTTCCCTAGGCCTGACTCGCCGTACAAGTAAAATGAAATTTTTCGGCAAAAGTTTGGCCACTTAAAAAAAGTTATAGTAACAACTCAGATAATTTACCTAGCTTTTCGGAGCTCTCTGTCCAAGCGGATGCCTCGTACGCAAGTTAATAATACATCCAACCAAGTGTCTTCATTCACAGCAAAATTCAGTAAGTTCAAGACAATTTTTCATGCAACCAACCCTCACTCACAATTTCTAATGCTGTTTCTGATCCCTGTTACGACCTACACCTTGAGACTTCTGACCACCCTTCTCCTCTTTATTTTCTTGGTCCTTTTCATCTTTATTAAAAAAAAACAAAAAAATAGAGATATAAAAAAAAGGGACTTGACATGCCCAAGGCTGGTTATACCAGCCTTAAAAGAAACCTTATACTAACTCTATGACTCGGATAATCAACATTTGTATGAACGTCTAAAAATATTATTTCTTAGTACTAACAAGCAGTTAGAACAATCTTTGAATTTTTATTTCCTAATTTTGAATTTTATATAGGACAGAGTACCTAAGTCTGGTGAAATTAGCATAATATTCTCTGGAGTAAATATTTAGAAGAGAAATATACTCCATGTAGTGTATTTTTTAATTTTGTAATGTTGATTATCTGGTATAAAGAGAAAGGGGAGAGAAAAAAATTAATTAAAACAAACAGAAAAAAAGTACTCACCTTGTCGCTTTAAGCGACGCTGTTGTTTTTCTTGCCACTTCTTGGCCTTGTTGTAACTTTCTGCACGCCTGCAAAAAACGTATTTTTCTTCACTTGCCGCCCTCGCATCAGGAGGTGCTAAAAGTAAATTTTTAATATTTTAAGAAGGCCTGGCACGCAGCAACACATTCATCACTATCCTTGTTATCCCTCAGGAGTAGTGTGCCTGCTTCCAATTCAGGTTTTTGTTTGTAAATTCCAATCGCTTTGAAAATGGTATTCCTAATGATGATGTTGGTTGAATTTCTATTGTGGTAGACTCAATAGTAATCATGGTAACCTTTCTCCCTTGTTTATTACGAATAATAACTGGGAAATTTGATTAACTCTCTAAAATTTCGTCACGTTCGGTCTCCTGCAACCGATCGCCACATTTTTGTTCAAATTTATCCGGATGCCAGAAATATTTCTGCGACCTGCACAATTTCACAGTTGGAGTTCACGCAACATAATTTGATACATCATAAAATGGACCGGGTTTAATAGACATACTTTATGATGTGAGGAAACTCGGGAAATTCCTGCGTGCCCAGGGTATTTTTAAGTTGGCAAAGAAGTGACATATTAGGTTGGCTGTTATTAGTTACAGGAGGTATTGGATTTTCAAATCGTGTTAGAGAAGTACTAGGCTGTAGGCATGTAAGTTAGAATACGAATCTTTTTCAAATTGAATGGCGGCATCAACATAAACGTCACGGGTCACTCTCTGGCCAGCAAGTTGGTTGAGGTGGCGCGTTGTATGCTGTCCAACCGATGCACGGCAAACATTGGGACAAAGCGGCGACCTAGATGGCGATCTATGGTACCCTGGAATAGGGGATTTCCGCATTGTTGCATACTATATAAAAAAAGTTTTATAAAACAAATAAAACCTTAATCAATATGTCTTACATTAGATAAAACACTGCTCCATCGAAAAAGTAGGAGCCGACAACACCTACCTTCCAATGAAAGTTCATGGAAGGCCACAGGGTTGCATCAATACCTCGCCGGCCAGCCTGCTTTATAGCGGCATCAACATGAACTGCACGCCGGTTCACAATCTGGCCAGCAAGTTGGTGGAGGTAGTCTACAGTCTTGTTAAATTGATCAGATGACTTCTAAAAACTTGCTCAATGTTAGAAGAACTAGCCACAATTGCGTTTTTTGACTCTAGGTATTAAAAAGAAGTATATGTGTAAGAACGATTGTGAATAAGTTTCGGAAAGTGAAAAAAATGTATAAAAAATTAATTAAAAAAAAAAAAAAATGTCACATTATTTTTTTCGGCGCCACTCTCAGCCCTTCAAACATTGGCATTACGGTTACAAAAAAATTATCCTCACACGATTGCATCGCGTCCAATCCGGGAGGCCGTCCTGCCTGCCGGATGGCAGCGGCGAAGTGCACTGGACGCTGGTTTCTTATTCTATTTCTTTCTTTCTTTCTTTCTTTCTATTCCAGGGACCTGGTTGAGGGCAACCGGTGGAGAAATAGTTAAAGTGTTTTTACCTTGGTAGGTTATACAACCTCCAGACACAATGGGTTTTACTCGGCAATAAACCCTGATTTTTCCTTTGATATCTAATACGCACTAGCCGTCGGACTGCATAGATGGGAGGGTACCCACTTTTGTACCCTCGAAGAGTTCATTGCCCTCTTGAAGAACTCTATTTCAAAAAAAAAGAAAATTTAAATATGCAAAGTTAATTATTTCAATTTACCCTCGGCAAACCCCTGGTGGCACGTGGCATAGTTTATAAATAAGTTAGTATTCCTCATTCGAATCATCGCAGGGGCAACTTGTTCATTTCCTATGGCGGAGAAGTACATCTAGTTTATAAATAAGTAATCCCCTGGTTCTTGCTTATACTAAAATTAATTATATTTGTTTTAGTATTTAGTATGTAGGAAATTGTATATAGAAATAAAAAAATTTATTTACTTCAACAAAAGGAATCTGAAAGCTCTCAGGAATCACATGCACATCTTTTATGCATGTGAAGTGTTTCACAACGAGATGATGCGTGAGATCCTTCTTTCTTGAAAGGCTAACACTGCGATCAAAATGTTGGCATAAACTGATTTTTTGGGTCTCGATCTAGTTTTGAAGTACACGTGAACGTGGTGTTCCACTTGGATGGCTGGTCGCTGAATTCATTGGCGGCCACCTCCATAAGGCTGCTGGACTGCATAGCGCTCTCTGCGACAGTTATTGTCATATGACGCAAGGCCTTCTATTTAGATGAATTCTTTTATCACTTACCTCTTGTTCCAATAGAGTCATTTATTTCGACTCCCTTCGAGTCGATCAGCAGATAATCCGATTCTGCTTTTAATTCTTTCTTTATTTTAGTTGTTATGAAATCAACATTGGCCTCTTCGTCAGTTAGCCGCAAATAAACTGTATCTGTTTGATTATATTTATCTGTTATATATTTTACTTTCTCCCGGATTTTAAAACAGCCACTGTAATAATGCCAACAACGGCAAAGCCCTGGTGGCACGCAGCATAAATGATGAAAAATAGTCGCCGGGCATTTGTTTATACTAAAACGACCACCCCAAGCACGAACTCGGCGCCCCTCTCGTCCCACAGCCACGCGTCCATGGCGGCCGGGACCACGCGGCGGAGGACCGGCCTCCCCTCCGCCGCCCACCACGCGCCCCACGCGTCCGCGTCCTGCTCGACCAGCCTGCGCCACACGTGGCTGCTAAACGAAAAAAGGAACGAAACCAAATCCAAAATCAAAACGAATGAGGCGAAGAAAGGCAACGAAATGTCCAGAGGACAAATTACTCACGCATCCACTGTAACCTCCTCGGACTCCTCCTTCTCGTTCTCCGTGTCCTCCTCCGAGGGGTCCGTTTCCTTGTCCGCTTCGTCTGTCTAATTTATATTAGTATTATATTAGTATTTATATTAGTATGTAAGATTCGATTTCAAAAATGTCATCTTTATCAAGACAATCACACTGCTTAATATTTAGGTAGTATGAAATAAAAGATTTATTTACTTCCTCAAAGGGAATTTTAAAACTTTCAGGGACTAATAAAATGTCCTTACGCAACCTATTTGCAGGAGAAAAAAAAAATGTATTTAATGAATAAACAGTTTAAAATAAAAGTAATACTTACTGAGAATACATAGATGACGGCATTTCTATATTTGGTTTAGAAAACGATGTTCTCATCATCTTCGATAAGGGCTAAGCTAAATATTTCTGATTATTGCCAGATTTATCAGCCACCTCTACTGCAATTAAAGTTGCCAATGGCCCAAGCATAAAAACACTTGTTGTCAAACCATAATTTAAACCTTGCATGAGAATTTGAGCATTAGGATTGAATCTCTATTGGGAAGTAACTCTTCTTTTATTTCTTTTACCAGCATAGCCTGCACTTAACGTAAAACACTATTCTAAGAGCAGTGAAACAGATTTCTACAGAATTCAAACTGAAAGAAAAAAAAACAAGTCAATTCGTAAATGAACAATGAAAATAAAAAAATAAGAAGGAAAGTTTCCAACTTCTTTTCCTTTAAATTGGAATTTCACTGACTTCCCTAGATGTTGAAGTCATTGAGCTGTCTTGAGTCACAGATATACTCTGTGGTATAGGTTGGTGGGTTGGAGGGCGCCCGGTATTCCGTCATGTTTGTTATTGGGGCCTTCGACGTTTCATTTTCATATTCGATTTCTTATCAGTAACGTCATTGGTTGCTGGAATAAAATAAACCTGTTCATCCTCCAAAGGTTGAAATCTTACTGTGCCTGCAGTAGAAAGTGATTCGTTATCATAAACTTCACTTGTCAACCTCCTCTTGATTCACTGCAAGCGTCTGTTCAGCAGTTAAAGTTTCGTTTTCGGACTTCAACTGACTGATCTCGTTTTTTAACCGGCTGACTTCGTCATCTAAACAAGCTTTCCAACCCCGAGCCCACAGGTAGGTGCTCGGGACTTGGTTATTTTTTATTTTCTTGTCTTCTTTATTTGTGAACCATCGCGCACGTTTTCGATGCCCTTTGAAAGAACGAAAGATTATAATAAATGTGCAAATCGGGGTTAAACCTTACTTAAAAGATCCGCCAACACTTTTCATTGCAATTTTTCTATCATCAACTGTATGGTCATGTTGAAATTCTTCAGTCAATGCTCCATCTTGTTGTAAAGATGCTGTATCTTCATTCAAGTTAATATCATCTTCCATTGGGACTTCTGTTTTCTTACTGATGTTAGGTAAACAACTAGTTGGACTGATTGACTCTGGTTGTAATGGAAATTGTTCCTTTTTAAAGTTGACTAATGGCTCTTTTTTTTCCTTTAACTTGGAAATTTGCAACACTTTTTAGCCCCATTGCAGTTGAGGCAGCGGAATGATGTCCTCATTTTCTTCGATAACAATATCAGGTTTCACACCAGTATGTCGTCTAATGTGTACATTCAAGTTGCCGCGATAAATGGTCCGATAAGGGCAGTACGCGCACCTCCACGTGTTTGCAAAATTGCTAATGCTCCTTGGCGACAGCCCGATACTGCGGACGAATAAGTTCCGCCAACGACGCGCGTCGTTTTTCTGAAATTAGTTTATCAATTCCAGCTTTTGTCGTAATTTTGATAAGCCACTTTTTTTAGTTGCTTTTATGACTTTAGTGACTTGGCTTCTAATCTCTTTCCAATGTTTGGAAAAGAAATAAATGATTCCGAGTTTAGTGCGATTCCTGTTTTAGTTGGAAACAAATTCCCATTTTTATTTACGTAAAACTTATGTATGTTAAGAGAGTGTTTTGCCAAATGTTTACTTTCACAAAGACCATGTCTCCTAACGGGAAAGCAAGTATTGTGTAAATCTATTCAATCATTGTTCTGATAAGTTGTGCGGTTATGATGAGAAAGAGTTCCTTGATGGCTAGAAACTTCACCCCTTAGTGTAATTGACTTCAACTGAATTCCTTTGTGTAATACCACTTTATTAGCAACATCCATGTGTGGACAAATCATCGTGTCACTAAACACATGGCTGGCGACACAGTGCTGTCCACACTTTCAGCTGCTTGCATTTCATGTTCTGAAATTTTTTTGGAACGATCTAGTTGGGTGGAATAATATTGCATCGTTGATTCAGCAGCCCGCTTCTCAATAAGTCTTCTATCGCCTTGTCAGAATCAACGACAATACGCATAAGCTACATACCGTACAAAATTAATGAATGAAGCTGTGTCAACAGAAAATTTCAGAAATTACTTTTCCACGTGCAACAGTTGCAATACCGAGCTCCGCTGTCGGTCCCTTTAAGTAATAATCTCTAATTCCTTAATCCAAAATGCTTTTTAAAGTACCTTAATCGTATTACATGATTACTGGTATTTTATATTTTTGTTTAACTCGAAGATTGCACGAATTATGGGCCGCCACCTGTATAAACCATTAAAATGGTTGTGATTCCTAACATTTTTGCTGCTTTAGCAAACTCAATTTGTTGAACCCTCGTAATTATCATTCTTTGATGGTCATGAATTGCAGCCAATCGGCGTGATTTATTTTACGTGATTTTAAAACAGAGTCGTATTTTATGAATTAGGTCCTCGTACTGTTTGGCGAGCTCATCAAAGCCTTTTTTTCTCTCCTTATGCCCCTCGGTAATTTTATTACCGACGCGTTACCCAGAAGGAAGACGTTACACTCCCGAGAAGCACTGGGTAACGACACAAAAGACAAACACTGTCTTAAATTCGAAAAACTCCATTGCCAAATTTAAGATTTATTCTCATCTGGATTTAGGGCAATACTAGATTCAGAATAATAGCTTAAACAACTAAAGGTGTCTTCTTTTGTTGAAAGTTGTTATCTTGTTTCCTTAGTTCACACAAGTTAATCTTTCCTTTTCTTATAAGTTGTGGCAATTCTCTTGACCTCCGGTGCAAATAGATCTTGCTCAACTGGGATACACTTTGCTAGAAAAGTAAGATTTCGAAGGTCGCAACAATAGAATCGCGTCATAGTCTTTTCACCACCTGCCGGCGGACCATCCTGCCGGCAAAATGCCCAGGTGCTACCGAACCAAATTATCTAAACGTTTCGAATGCATTAATAAAAACCAACAGAGGCATGGCCCTTTTGATATCCAACCTTTGCTGCTAGGCGTATTCCGCCGAACCCTAGCCTCTGGTTATGGCGACTATTCCGAGACCAATTTCGGACGACTACACTTACAGAAACTTTCAAGTGAATAATGTCACTCAAATTGGAGTACAAATTTACAACCGCCATTTTTGTCTTCATGGAATCCATTTTTTTAAAAAATTTGTAATAAAAAAGTTGTGTCAGGTTTCTTGTCAGGATGCTCAAAGTATTCGTTTCATAGTTTAGTACGATTAATACTTTTTTAATGAATACCTAATTCCTCTTTTTCATTATGCTTTCAATCTCCCTATTTCCCGTAGAAAATGGAAATAAGACAATATAAAAGTTGTTGGTGATTGATTGCGTGATTAATTGGTTACGCACACGAGAGAACTCGGGTTGGGTGACTGGCCGGTTGGTTACCGTGGCCACGCCGTGTGTGGTCCGAGGTGGGCGTAAGCTTATATGTCTTGGAATAGAATATCAATGTGGTCGTGATATTATCATCATTTTGAGCAATTAAATAACGCACCCTCGGACTTTGATTACATCCAGAATTCGGGGATAGCATAGAGCAATTCAAAACTAGGATTAAATGTAATGTATTGTCGCTGATTTTGTGCCTAGAAATTAAGTTTTAAATTACAAATGGGTTTGTAAATTTTATTATAATACAACCCTCGACCTCCCGGCCCTTGGGATCGGGCCTATGCTTGCAGAGCAAGTTCCTACATGGCTCACACAGCACTTCACTAAGTTTACACCTTATTGTTGACTAGAATTTAAAAATTAAATTGTAATTCATTGTTTGATTTTCAGATTTTTTTTATTACCTGATGTACCAAGAGGAGCAGGTGGCGCGTTATTGTGGCCTACAATTTAATTTAAATTGTAATTCATGTATGTGATCCGCCGTTGATCTGCATGTTGGAGTTTTATAAATTGTTCTATTCCACCCATTCTTCATCAACTACTTGCGCAAAATCTACTGATCTGTTGTCAGATGTGGAAAAAAAAAGATATGGCGGCTCATATTAATTGTAATTGTAATGTTTAGGGACTTAAATGCTACGGAGTGCCTCTTGGCCCGTGCAGCAGCATTCATTTGTTTCAACTGGCAAGCAAGATTGAGTTCCTAATGGGGTTATATTCTGCGCACCCGCGTCAGTCCAACCAGAACCCCAGTGTAATTTTTTTTCAGTTGACGTTTCAAGTTGTCGCGTATTAGGTTCCGTTTTAGGGAGCAGAATCTCCTTCATTTGAGACAGCTGGTGGTTGGACGCAAAAATGATTGGTCCGGTCAAAATTGCATAGAAAAAAAAAAGCGGAAATGGTTGGCAATAATTGAGTTACCAGTCTGTGGTTAAATCAATCAATTTACAAAGAAATAAAATAACCCCCAACTCACCTCCCTTTAGCCTCGTGTCGGGAGAAACATGTGAGGGGGCAATCGCCATCAATGGAGTGTGTGACGGTTCCTCCCGCCACTCTAACTAAATCTCGTTGGGTTGGGTGCCCGCCGACCCCCGCGTGTGCAGGAGCACACAAGGCATTGATGAGCGGTGCTTAATTACTAACAACACAACTCACATTTCTCGTTTTATCCCTTTTATTCCAACATACTGTCTCCTCTCTCTCCTCCTTCGCCCCTCTTTTGCCACCTTCTACATATTTTCCTCCTTATTTATATAATTTAAACAATACCATCTCATCTTCACTTACGTCACATTTACATCATACATTCTTTTGTTTACTATTACATTTTCAATATTACCTAACTCTATTTACATTCCTTTTGTTTACATTCCTTCTATTACTTTAATCTCTTATAATTATTTTACTCTTTCGAACCCTTACAAGTCTATTGCTCCACCAGCTGTTGTTTGAACGTCGCTGCCATATATACACTTATTCGAATACACGAATTTCCGTTCCGCGA
>JAQGAS010002522.1:0-10086 GCA_034686365.1 Pachymerium ferrugineum
TCCGTACACCTTTTCCCCGCGATCCGATGCACCGTGATCGGCCGAGAGGGTACGGGCAACGTCCGTACACCTTTTCCGGTGAAATTGATAAGTACTTGGGCGAATCAAAAGTGCACTTATATCTGCAATACTTACTTACATTGAACGTAGAAAGAACTAATTTACGTAAGGACAAAGAAGGTATAAATCGTCACCAAATATAGAGCACAATTTTAAATAGAAAATTTAAATATTAATTATTTAGTTCCTGTGTAAATTAATTGGGATTGATACTGAATTGCAATAATTTTTTATAAGTTCAGTTTTCAAAAGGAGTAAATTACTCCTGCGAATAAAATTTTAAAAAGCGTGAAAAATTATTTTCCTGTATCTAACGGAAATTTAAATTTTTTACAAAATAAGGATACAAATTTGAGCTATTTTCTCAACATACTGATTCATGAAAAATATCGTACGACCATTTTATTTATAATTTTTGTTTATTAGTCGTAGTAATGAGACCGATGAAATTAATTTATTTTCAAAGAATGTTATAAAATAATGTCAAGTGTAGCGTGAAAATCCGCCACCAGACGCCGCTAGGTTTCGGCAATTGGCTTTACACAAATATCATATGAATACTAATATTTTTATATAAAAGAAATAGACACTTGAATAGAGTTTTTATTTATTTTGCAAAACAAAAAACTTAGAAATTTAAGTGAGTTTAAAGATGTAGCGAAAATGTCATTAAAGTTTATTGCTAAGTCTTGTGAAGCGTCAAACTGCTTTTTTTGGATCTTCGCTGTCAATATGTACATTTTTGGATATTAAAAGAACAACATAAGATATATATATATATAGGCCTTCTCTCAAAGAAATAATTCTATAATTCTGATGTTACGTTCATTAGCTAGTCGTAATTTTTTTTTAAATTCAGGTATAGATTGAGAAATGATTAATGATTGGCATTGGCCAAGTGTAGTAAAACAAAAATTAGCTATAATAAACGAATTTCAATTCATTAGGGTTCATTAAAGTTATTTTCTCTGAGGTGCTATTTTAGAATCAAAGTGTTAAATAAAGGAACTAATTGTTATTACACATGTTTATTATTGTTTATATATATATAATAGACAACCCTTACAACATTATTATCAAGTCATTAAAACGTGATTAAAACTGATTAAAACGTGACCAAAAATTAATCAATAGTGCAAAGTGGAATTTAGTGGCCTAACCGTTGGCATATTTTTTTATGAATGTCTTCAGTCTAAAGTTTTTTCATCAATATTAAAACAATTTTTTTAATGAATGAAATTAAGTTACTTACGTTCTACACGTAGACCCAATACGGCGAGCTGAGTCCGGGCTAATACATTTAGAAACAGAGTTTCGAAGATCCCTGTAAAAGATTTAATTCTTACAGTATAATAATTAATTGTGTAATTATTAACGAGTCAAATGAAATTAGTAAATTGGAAATGTAAAATAATAAAGGGTACAGACTCGCATTGTTCGATATATTCTTTGCAACGGAATTCTTGGCTGCGTGACTTGCATAGTTCGATGTATTCTTTGCAACCGAATTCTTGGGTGTGTGGCGTAGGGGACATGCTAAAATTTATATTGTAGTAATTATGTTTCAAAAAATGTGAGAATATAAACATTTACTTTGAACACACTTTTGGCAACTTTTTGTTAAAATCGACTTTTAGCATAGAAACGAGAAGTTTCTCTCCTTGTCGGTTTGCCGAGGAGCAATAGTAGAAGAAATCCACGAGATCTCTTTGTAATAGAAATTCACATTTTTAAGCAACGCTTTTAAAGAAATTTACAATTGAAAAATACTTACTGACATTGGGTACGTATTTCTGTTTCACAGTTACTTTCTTCTATAATCAAGAGTAAATATTAAGTTTAATATAAGATCACTACACCTTGTAGGGGTCAGCTAATAGGGAGATCAATTTTAAATCTCATTTTAGGTATAATAAAAACTAATCAACCCATGTTTTTATATCATTTCAACTAAACGACTTCTAGACGCTACAATTTTTTTTCTTTACATTAAGAATTAATATAATATAATATAAATTAGCTGACTGGATTAATCTTTTGCATTTATAACATATGGCCAGTAATATACTATTGGAACATTTTACAGTGGAAGAATATTTCTAATTTAGGTCAGCAACAATTTCTGCTTACTTCTAGTACTTAAAGTTAACCATTTCCCACCAGTAGCGGCACCGAATAAAAGATGAACTTGCCGGTTTACTAAAACCTGTTAACAGTCGAAAAAGGATGAACTGACCAGGAGGGACAAATTTAATAACAGAAGTAAATAACTGTTTACTTCTGGTAATAATTATGATTGATTTAATTCTAATTTTGATGTCTGCGTTGAGTACACTTTTTAATAAAAAGTCTTTTTATCTATTTAGAATTTAAACACACAAGTAATAAAATGTAAAATACTTTAATTTAATCAAAAGGAGTGTTCCAGGTAAATAATATTTTATATGGGCATAAAATTGCGTTTAGTAAGTTTTAATATTACCTTAAAAGTATTTTCAATTATTTTACACTATTTATAATATCTATAACATGCAATGATGAACTAGGCAGATTTCATGCGCATTTCATAATTATAAATCTACACTTTTCACATTTTGGCAATCTTAATTTAAAATTTTATAACAAGAACATCGTTTATACTAGGTTTCCTATAAAAGGGTGCGTAACTAATTTTGAGGTTTCAAATAGGAAGACTAACTTTAGACCCATTTTTTATTTTTTCGTAATCATGCTCACTGTATAAATTCTTACGAGTAATGCCATTAGAACATATAATCTATTAGAGTGGAAGATTTTTATTTTCTAATTTACGTGAGCAATGCAATTTCTGCTTATTTTATATAAAGTTAATCAGTACCCACCTGGTGAAGAAGTTATTCCTACAACGCTAAATGCGTCATTGATAATACTCTCTAGTTTTTTCACATAGGCCTTCAACTCTTCACCACTGGGCTGCGCTGCAATGCGTATGATGCAATTGCAAAGAATTGCAAATAGAAGGAAATACTTGAACATTTTACTGCACAAAAAGATAAAGAAATTAATGTAAATGACATTTAAAGAGCGGAAAACCTTAAAAATAAAGGGATGAAGTAAAATGAAAAGAGCACTCACAGCTCAGAATGGTATAAAGTGTGAAGATGAGACCAACAAAACCAACACCAACATTTTATGGGTTAAAATTCAAACATGTTGGTGTTGATTTGAATTGGTGTACTTAAAACTTAGGAATTTATAGGAAAAAGTTGGCAATTTCAAGGAAAGTAACCGAATTCAATTTCAATTGAAGGATGATATCATTGACGAAGTAATGATATGTTCTATATAATTGCAGGATGTGATATTTATTGACATCCCCTATTCCTAATAGTCCTAATAGTCCTAAATAAAACTGATTAAGCTTACAATCAACTGTTTCAAAGATGAATGAAGGTGACTACAAACATTCCAGTTATTATGAATTCATTGTAAACAACTTTTTCCTACTGTAACTTCCAATTAGGTTCACGGTAGGTTCTAATAAGAATCCAATAAGGCATAACAATATTCTAATTAGACCTTATTGGAAACTAATTAGTTTTAGGTTGACCGGGTATAGAAAGGCCTATAACGGGACAAACAAATATCATAATTTGTCAATACAAAATCGATTAAGTTTATCAATTTTTTAAAATCGATATTGTGATCGATATAACATATTTTGAGGGAAAAAATAAAAAAATGAATCAAATGATTTTATTCAGACATATTTGTCGGAAGTTGAAAAGCGGGACATTTGGGTGTCCCCTGACACCTTTGGGGGACAGCGATTCAATAAGTGCAAAGGGCTGCGCTCTGATGCAAAAGCCGTAAATGCAAATAATTGCAAGTAGAAAAAAACAGTTGAACATTAAACTGCACAAAAAGATAAAATATTAATTGACGTTTTAAAACAATATACTAAACAAAACTTAAAAATAATGAGTGGAATAAAAAGAACACTCGCTTGGTATAAAGTGGGAAGATAAGAACAGTTGTAATATTTTGAAAAATAATTCACCTTATAGTTTGACTCAAGTTTGAATCCTTCAATTTTACTTACTAACAAGCAGAGTGGCGACCAACCGACAAGGGATCTACCAAGTTTTAATGACTGAACTAAATTCAAGTGCCTATTTATACTATTTTCAGTGAGCTTGCTTGACATTTACATCACACGTGTTTATTCAATAGAACAGTTGACTATTAATGTTAACAGCTGTAAAATTCTATTCAACTTATTTTCTGGTTTGCTCCAAAACCGGAAGTTTTAATTTTAAAATTTAAAAAGAGGGAAAAGGTTTCTTTAAAATAATATCAGTAGCTGAACCAACAGTTTTTATTTTAATAAATGGTTTCAAGAATTGTTCTAAAGTTCTTGTGTTCACACGTTTCATGTCATTAAAGATGGATTGATGAACCGGGTAAATATTACAAATAATTTTGGAAATGATATTTAAAATTTTCTGTTATAAGAATAATTAAAAGTAACGAAAACTGAAATAATATTAATAAGATGAAATTATAACATCCTAGTGGAATTTTTAATTTTTGGAAAATAAGGGTGACTCATTTTCCCAGCATATTATACATATTAATTTTGAAAGAAATCATAAGGTCACCTAGTAGTAATATTATTTTCGTTTATTAAACTAGGTAAAAGAATTTTTTCACCCAAAAAAAACTTAAATGTAGTATGAAAATCCTCCACTAGGTGCCACTAGGTTCCAGGTTTTGATTAAATTATGCCGCACCATAAACTGGTACATTAACGAGTAAATATTTTCCTTTAAAAATATTTCAAAATAAATAATCAATTTATTTATATAATTACAGAATTTCACTTTCCTTAGTTTCGATATTAGTAATTAGTGATGACCGTAATAACCGCCGTGACCACTTTCTTTCAAGCCATAACTGAATCCATGAGGAGTCCTATTAATGTACAACATTATAAAAATTATATTTTAAAACCTTTTTATACATTACCTTTTCAATCCAACTTCAGCGTGTCCATGATGGCCATGATGACCATGATGACCATGATAACCGTGATGACCGTGATGACCATGGTCATGATATCCGTGATGACCGGGCTCACAAACAACCGCAGCAATCACAACGCACAAAACCAAAAGGGCAAAGACCTTTTAAATTTAAAAACAAAAATTAAATTACAACCAAGAAAAGTTTAAAATTTCCTACAATTTTAGACATATTTAACGTTTCAGATATAATCGTCGTGTTTTCTGGAGAGAGAGAGAGAATGTGCGGAATTGTCAATTTACATGGGTTTTTATAGTGGTCATTTTATGAGTGTCCTAGACATGTTTTGATTTAATATGACCAAGGCCAGCGCCAACACCCTGTACCAAGCTCCACCAAAACAATAGTTTCTCCTACTTACACCACCCGTAACATGCGCTAATTCATTTTGGGGTTTATTATCTGGGTCATTTTCTTTTTCTTTTAAGGAATTTCATTTGCACTCGATTGGTGAGGGACGGGATCAAACACGCGTAGCAGAGGCTCAACTTTGATTTTTTTTTTTCAATAAGAAAAACAATTTTTTTATAGGTAAGTCATTGAATTTATTAACTTGATATAATTTTCCAGAAAATAAAAATTCAATTTTTTTACAGGAAGAAAATTGTAAATGAAATTCAGGTCAACAAGAATATTTCACTCTCTTCTTTTGGTGTTATTTCGAGAATCCAATGGAATTTTAACCGGGTGAATGTGTCTATAATTTCCAGCTTCTCTGCTCACGTAATAACAATTTCTTCCTCCGCAGGTTGTGATGCAGCAGTAGCCGTAGTAGCCATTTTCTCTACAGTTCAAACTGTGTTCACATAAGAAATGAGAACAGCTTAATGGATTGCCGACCCAACGACCTGGACAGGGATTTATTTGGAATAAAGTTTCTACTGCAGCTGAACCTACTTAATAAAAGAAAATAATTTTAGGTAAATATAAAATTCATTTTTTTAAAAAAATATTACCATTGAATATGGAAATGTAGAGAATTGAGAGAATAATTTGCGTTTTCATCTTGTTTCTTTAAAATGGATGCGCCATTTGTAGACTCGTCATCCTATGATTTTCGATTAGAGGATTATTTGCTTAACACTAAGTAGCCTTGACCTGCGTAGAAAGTTAATCTATCAAATTGTATTTAAATTAAAGGGGCAATCAAGTTTTTGCCTCTTTAATCAAATCTAATCAGATAACTTGACCGATTAGCTTATGATTAATTGAATTGTCCTGCGACCTACAGCGGCCAGTTTTGTCCCTAAATCGGTCCCCAACAACCCAATTATGTAGGTATTGTTCCGTTTGATTTGTACTTAACTCATTAATTACCACTTTTTTTACATTATTCTTTTATTCAATATTTGAAACCAGTGGTTGACGTGGACATCGTAAATCCATATCATTCGTAAACAAGGTAATTCTCTTTAACTATCATGTCTGGACAAAATTCTGCTGAGTGGCAGCAGTAGAAGGGTAAGATAAAAGATTTCTCTTTGCATTTTGTATCTCTCTCAACATTTCTATGTTTGGCACAAGGAGCCGGAAAACCAGGTGGACAGCGGTGTTGCTTGAATTACAGAAAAAAAGTTATCTTGTTAGGTATTTCACTTGTGGAGTTTTCCTTAGCCCAATGTAAACTTAATTTTGGTGTACTTCAACTCTGGGTTTAATATTTTTATAGTTCAGAGTTTTATGATACAGCAAAATTTGGTTTGTAGATGGGTTAAACAAAACTGCGAACCTTTCTCTTCTTTTGGCAAGCGACGAAACCTTCACAATCTGGATCCAAGCAAGGACCATACTTGCAGTATCCTTGTTGGAGCCATACGTCATCAAATCCAGGTGCCCAGCATTGTCCACAAACCATAGGTAATTGAGCAAACAGTAATATTATCAAGATTAGATTCATGTTGAAATGTTACACTGAAATATACTAATACTGAAAATTAAAGCCAGGTAGAACTTTAAACTTACGACTGTGACTACTGATTTAAAAAACTTTAATGCGACACATGTGAGATATTAAATTTGATTTTCAATACTGTTTGCATTAATTAATCAGTCCTTTACCTAATGACTAGTTACGACCTCATTAGTTAATGATTCAGTAATGTGTGTTTTGTGGTTATAACGACGAAATTATAATTTTAAAATTTAAAAAATTGGAGGGATACGTTTTTTACAATTTAATCCCAAAGTGAAGTGTCTGAATTTCAGGTTTTAGCAATTTACCAAACCCAGGCATGACCTGTGAGACGACAATAACAAAAATATGTGACGTGTAGCCAACTTCTAACGAGACTTTGTCGTCTCATATGTCGTAATATGTAATATATAAACACTCGTAGCAGAGCCTCAACTTTAAATTTTTTTTTTTTTTTTTTGAATAAGAAAAACAATTTTTTTTGTGAGTAAGTCATTGAATTTATTAATTTGATATAATTTTCCAGAAAAAAAAAATTCAATTTTTTTACAGGAAGAAAATTGTAAATGAAATTCGGGTCAACAAGAATATTTCACTCTCTTCTTTTGGTGTTATTTCGAGAATCCAATGGAATTTTAACCGGGTGAATGTGTCTATAATTTCCAGCTTCTCTGCTCACGTAATAACAATTTCTTCCTCCGCAGGTTGTGATGCAGCAGTAGCCGTAGTAGCCATTTTCTCTACAGTTCAAACTGTGTTCACATAAGAAATGAGAACAGCTTAATGGATTGCCGACCCAACGACCTGGACAGGGATTTATTTGGAATAAAGTTTCTACTGCAGGTGAACCTAATTAATAAAAGAAAATAATTTTAGGTAAATATAAAATTCATTTTTTAAAAAAAAATATTACCATTAAATATGGAAATGTAGAGAATTGAGAGAACAATTTGCGTTTTCATCTTGTTTCCTTAAGCCATTTGTAAACTCATCCTCCTATGATTTTCGATTTGAAGATTATTTGCTTAACACTTAAGTACCTTTGACCTGCGTAGAAAGTTAATCTGTCAAATTGCATTTAAATTAAAGGGGCAATCAAGTTTTTGCTTCTTTAATCAAATCTAATCAAGTAACTTGACCGATTAGCTTAGGATTAATTGAATTGTCATGTGATCAACATTGATACATTATGATGTCGTATTTTGATCCTCACTATGGTATAAATCAATCATTTTATTAGTGTTGACTATCATTGATGGGAATAGTAAAATTTTCAAATATTATCTAATTATATGATGTGCCTAGGTTCTGAATAAGTCATTAATTACAATGATGCTCTAAAAATGCAATAAAATCTTTAAGCCAATCCATAGCGTGGATGATGTAATTTTGTTATTTCATCCAAACGTGTGCAGTTTATTGTGCAAAGAAAGATATTAGACTTTTTTGGCAGAGTTAAGCAGGTGTCACACATTTTTTAATAGTAATGAATGAGGGTACAGAATGAATCAGTTGATTAGAATCATATAGTTTTACCACCCATTGGCTAATGGAGCAAGACACATTCCTAATTCTACCCGAAAAGTCTAATCTCTGTTTGCGTATTGACAAAAGACTTTGGTAATGCATTTGTAACTCAATTTTTTAATAAAGATTTTAAGGGATTGGGGACCGATTTAGAGACAAAACTGGCCGCTGTAGGTCGCATGGTCAACGTCGGACATAACTGGTTCGATTTCCTATATTATTCACATGGTTACGATCGGTCGGTCTCAAATTAATAATGGCTACCACTTTGTTTACATCCGGGAACAGCGCAATTCGCTGCATAGGTCTGAATTTGGTCGTAACCATGTGAGTAATATACGTAATGAACCGGTTATGTCCGACTTTGACCATGCGACCTACAGCGGCCAGTTTTGTCCCTAAATCGGTCCCCAACAACCCCATTATGTAGGTATTGTTCCGTGTGATTTGTGCTAAACTCATTAATTACCACTTTTTACAACATTATTCTTTTATTCAATATATGAAACCAGTGGTTGACTTGGACATCGTAACTCCATATCATTCATAAACAAGGTAATTCTCTTTAACTACCATGTCTGGACAAAATTCTGCTGAGTGGCAGCAGTAGAAGGGTAAGATAAACGATTTCTCATTGCATTTTGAATCTTTCCCAAGGTTTCTATGTTTGGCACAAGGAGCCGGAAAACCAGGTGGACAGTGATGTTGCTTCAATTACAGAAAAAAAAAATTATCTTATTAGGTATTTCACTTGTGCAGTTTTACTTAGCCCAATGTAAACTCAATTTTGGTATAGTTCAACTCTGGGTTTAATATTTTTACAAAATTAGATTTGTAGATGGGTCAAACAAAACTGCTAACCTTTCTCTTCTTTTGGCAAGCGACGAAACCTTCACAATCTGGATCTAGGATGCAAGGACTATACTTGCAGTATCCTTGTTGGAACCATACATCATCATCTCCAGGTGCCCAGCATTGTCCACAGACCATAGGTAATTGAGCAAACAGCAATATTATCAAGATTAGATTCATGTTGGAATGTTACACTATATTTTACTAATAGTGAAAATTAAATCCAGGTAGAACTTACGACTTACGACTGTGACTACTGGTTTAAAAAGCTTTTATGCGACACATGTGAGATATTAAATTTGATTTTCAATACTGTTTGCATTAATTAATCAGTCTTTTACTAAATTATTAACTAATGAGGTCATAACTAGTCATTGGGTAATGTGTGTTTTGTGGTTATAATGACGAAATTATAATTTTAAAATTTAAAATATTGGAGAGATACGTTTTTTCCAATTTAATCCAATTTAATCCCAAAGTAAGTGTCTGCAGAGGCTCAACTTTGATTTTTTTTTTTTTTTTTGAATAAGAAAAACAATTTTTTTTACAGGAAGAAAATTGTAAATGAAATTCATGTCAACAAGAATATTTCAATCTCTTCTTTTGGTGTTATTTCGAGAATCCAATGGAATTTTAACCGGGTGAATGTGTCTATAATTTCCAGCTTCTCT
>JAQGAS010002523.1:0-10077 GCA_034686365.1 Pachymerium ferrugineum
TCTTTTAAATGTAATGATAAACTACTAAATAAAGTTTGAAGGAAATCTAAGGCGGCCGCCTGCGGTACTCCCCTTGTCAGGTGCTTCAGATTTTTTTCGAAGAAAACAAGCTTCAGCCTTCGTAGTAAAGTCATCGATAAAAGTGAGAATATACCTCTTTCCACCTAAAGACTTGCACGGAAATGGCCCACAAATATCCGTGTGGATAATTTCGCCCGGTCAACTCGCTGTATGTGTCCTGACACGTGGAATAGGCTTTTTGTTGGACTTTGCCTTCTCACAAGACTCACAAAATGGTTGTCCAGTTGCAGAACTACAGTGAATATCAAGATTCTTTACTAAATTTTCTTTGGCCATTCTCTTGATTTTATTAAAAAAGATGTGAGCCATCCTTTTATGCCATATTAAAAGCTCATCTGTTGCTGCTAATGATACTTTAGCTTGTTGTTGTTTTGCAATCTCAGCCTGATATAGTCCTTGACTGTCCAACTTAGCAGTAAGTAATATATCATTATTGGAATCTTGTACTGTAATCATCCCTTTCCTTCCCAAGTAGGTACAGTTGGCATCGTCAAGTTTCTTGGCAGAAATTATATTGTTTGGGAAAGATTCCACATGAAGAACTCCTGTCAATTTCAAGGCAGTACGAATTTTACCATTCATGACGTGTATCACTACATCATCATGCCCACTGACAGTACATTTATAACCATCTGCCATCTCTACAGTCACTCCAGCCAGTTCTTTGTATGTACAAAAAATTGCCTTATCATTGCAAAAGTGGTTATTGGTGCCTGTGTCAAAAATCCATTGATTTCTCTTTTCATGTTCACAGGTCATTAACTTTGCATAGTATTGTTCTTCATCACTACTATCGAAATTTGCCATTACTGCATCATGTCTGCTTGTCTTCTTTGCAACTGGTTGTACAGGAGTCTTTTTTTTCTCCTTACACTGTCTGGCTATATGACCCTGTCGACCACAGACCCAGCAAGATCTCTCATATCTGGTATACTTCAAATTGCCATTCTTTGCATCATTGGACTTTCCATCTTCAGTCTCTTTAGATGAATGTTGTGCACCTCTTGTTCACCCTTTATTTGATGACGCCACATGGGCAGTCAGCAATTCATTACTGCCTTCAGACTTTGATTTTCGGAATTCCAACCTCTCTGCCTCTGTGACAACCAAACTGAGAGCTTTCTCTCTATTGAACTCTGCGTCAGGGATTGTTTCTGCAGTGGTTACAACATGGCTCAATTCATGTGGCAACCCATATAAGAAAATTGTTAAGAAGGTGTCATCGTGCCACCAGCTGCCTGCAATCTTCTATCTAGATTAACTAGCCTATCGAAGAATATATGTGGAGTTTCTTCTGGTTCCATCACTGCCTTCAGCAACTGTCTTCTGGCCCCAAGACGCCTCACCCTTGTATTTGGCAATTATTTTCCTTTCATTTTCTCCCATACTTCTTTAGGATTATCCATTCCCTTTATTGGTCCCTGAAATTCCGGTGCAATGGATAAGGCGATTGTGCCATATGCCTTCTCCCTTCTGGCTGCTCTTTCAGCATCATCTGTATCTTCAGCCAAAACTCTTTTCCATAGTCCTTGTTGTTTCAGCACCAATTCTATGTTGAATGCCCAGTCCTCATAATTGGTTCCCTTGAACTTGGGCACTCCGAAAGCCTTCATGGAATGTTTTTCCGCCATATTGGGGTTAGGTTTCGAATTTGTTCCAAATCGAAAATACCGGGTAAAATCGTTTCACAGCCAAATCCCTGCGATGACAACTCTTGTAAAATGTTTCCTGGTGACCAACCTCCCTCTCTTCAACTAATTTTCTATCGTGTATGGGCCCATAACCATTTGTTGAATTAATACCAGATACTGCTTTGAGAAAACACATCCTTCTTTACTCAAGGATAAATAGGAAGAGCAACAATACATATAATACATTGGTGGAATAACACTGTTATGTCTGCGCAACAAATTAGCGAGAAAACAATCTTTATTACGCGCAACAATCAGACAAAGCCTTGTTTACAATGCAGTGCCACGTCATTTACAACACAGCGCCAAAAACTGTGCACCAATTGCTGCACCAATTGGCACCGCATGATTTTTGCGCTGGCACAGGAGTTGAAATTTTTCAACTTTGGGGGAAACGCCAGCGCCAAGGTCCAACGCCAACCAATCAGGAAGCGTGATTCAAGGGCAACAAAATGGCCGAGTGGACAGACGCTTCACGTGAAATTTTAATTAGGCAATTTGAATCAAGGCAGTATTTGTATAATCCGAAGCTGATATCATACAAAGATTCACAGCTTAAAGAAAACGCATGGGTGGAGATAGGGAAACACCTTGGTTTCACAGGTGAAAGTTACGAGATTTGCGTTGGCTTTGGACGCAAGCCTGTCTACAATATTGTAAACGAATCTGGCGCAGCCAAGGTCGGCGTTGGGGGCGCTTCTAGTTTGGCGTCGCCGCTTAGTGCTGCATTGTAAACATAGCTTTATAGTTCTTTCATTTTGAAAATGTTGCTCTTGACCTGTTGTGGAGTTTTTCTTTGTTTGGCATTTTACTGCTGGCTTTAATCGATTTGCATGAATAACTAGATTATCTGTTCTATCTTCTCATGCAATTTCGAAGTTCACTGCACTCAATTGTCGTTTTATAATGTATGGTCCCTCCCATTTCTAACAAAGTTTAGTACTCAATCCTGGTGGGGTGGTGGTATCATGCAAATAAACTTTTTTTCCAATTATAAATGAGATTTCTGTAGCTCCTCGGTCTGCTGTTCTTTCTAGCTTCAAATGATTCTGCAGTCTTCTGGTGAACAAAGTCGAATACTTCTACCATTCTTTGATTCAAATCAGCAACGTAATCATGACCAGCTGCATAATTGATACGTGGTCGAGTTGATGTTGTGAACATGACACAAGTAATATGGTGTTTCTCCTATAGACGTATGTGTCATTGTATTATATGCATACAAAACATAGGTTATCCACTCATCCCAGTCATTCTGATCTTTTGCAACATAATGAGACAACATATTCTTTAAAGTTCTGTTAAATCGTTCTGTAGTTCCATTGGCAGCAGAATGATAGGCTGTTGTTGTTAATTTCTTAATCTTGAATAGTTTATATATTTCCTTCATCATCTTAGATATAAAATTTGAACCACGATTTGTCAATAGTTGACGTGGAGGACAATGGCGCAAGATAATTTATTTCACAAACTGTTCTGCTATAGTTTCTGCTTTCTGATTTGGCAACGGTATTGCCCATCTTGTGAAATGATCCACCAAAACCAGTATGTATTTAAATTCCCTTAATCGTATGAGGGAATGATCCTGTCACATCCATGTCTACTCTCTCAAATGGGGTAGACACCTCTGGAAATGGTTGTATGGGTGCCTTTCTTGTAGGTATTGGATATTTTCTCTTTGCACATGCTGAACATTCTTCACAAAATTGTTTAATTTGAGCTCTCATTGATCGCCAGAAAAAACTTTGAAAAATTCGGTCAAATGTTTTTGCAAACCCCATGTGTGCAGCCCATAATGCCTCATGATAAGCTGTTATTACATGAGTTATTCTGTTTTCTAATACAACTACTTGATTTATTTGTTCATGTCTTTTATTGGCATTGATTTGATCATATGCACAGTACAATACTTTATCTTCATCTAAGAAGAATCTACCTTCTTTAGTAGTTATTGTGTCCATGTTTTCTTTTGCATTAAGTTGTGATATTAATCTATTCCATTGTGAAACCTTTCGTTGTTCTTCCTGTAGTTGTTGTCGGTCCTAAATGGGCAACTATTCGCTTGGTAATTCGTCATTTTGTCGGTTAATAAATGCAACTTCAGCTACTGGGTGTCGGCTTAGTGCATCAGCCACTTTGTGCAACTGTCCAGAACGGTGTTGAATTTCAAAATTATACTCCTGCAAGTGAAGAGCCCACCTTGTCAATCGAGAAGATATCCATCCATCTTATGGTCATTAACCATTTTAGTGGACGATGATCAGTAATTAGTGTGAAATTTCTTCCATATAAGAAGCATCTAAACTTTTTAATGGCCCAATGTACTGCTAGATATTCTTTTTCAATAGTACTGAAATTTCTTCCTGCTTTGTTTAATTGTCTGCTTAAATATGCTACTGGTAAGTCTTCTCCATCATTGTCTTGAGACAATACTGCTCCTATTGCTGAATCTGATGTATCTGTACTAACCACAAATTGTTTGTAAAATTTGGGTATTGCAGTAATGGTGCTTGAATTAATAACGATTTTAGTTTATCAAAAGACCTTTGACATTCTTCTGACCATTGAAATGCAATGTCTCCTGTTAATGCAGTTAATGGTTGAACAATCTCAGCAAAATTTTTAATGTGTCTTCTATAATATGAAGCAAGGCCTAAAAATTGACGTACATGTGTTGCATTTTCAGGTCTGTGATAGTTTTTAACTGCTGTTATCTTCTTTGGATTGGGGCGAATTCCTTCTGGGGATATAATGTGCTCAAGATATTTAACTTGCTGTGCCAGAAATGTGACAGAAATGTGTAATAACAAATCTGCAAGTCTTTGGAAACAAGATGGTGCATTAGCTAATCCCATAGCTAATCTCTTAAACTGGTATTGTACTGTTGGAATGGTAAATGTAGTCTTAGGCCTAGCTTCTTTTGCAACTGGCACTTGCCAATATGCAGCTAATAAGTTGAGAAGAGTAAAGTATCTTGCATTTCCCAAAACATCCAAAGTTTCATCTGTTCTTGGTAATGAATAATGTTCCTGGATTGTAACTGCATTTAAACTCACATAGTCCACAACAGATCTGTAAGATCCGTCCAGTTTAGCAATTGGAAGAGCAGGTGCAGACCATGGCGACGAAGATGGTTCAATAACTCCCTTTTTTCCATTTCCTTCCTTAAAGCATGAGGAGTTTGGTAAGGTGGTACAAAAACTGGTGCTGCATTCCCTGTATGTATCTTATGGTGAACTCCAGGCCAGTACCCTAAATCATCTTCAGATTGTGCAAATGTGTGAATATTTCTTTAGCAAATGTATTAAAGGCGTCTTTTCATCTGCTGACAAATGTGACAATTCAATCTTGTCTTCTATTTTAAATAGACTATCTTCTTTTGTAACTGCTTTTATTATTTTAATCTGTTTTATTTAAAGACTGGTGCAAATATTCCCACTATGTAATTTTTGGCAAGTTATTTGTATTGATCATTTGAACTGGAACTCTTCCTTTGTCATTTGGCCAGACAAGAACTCTTGCTTATGTAGACCCCTCCTGCAGCTTGTGTTTTAGGGTCTACTAATCCTGATTGGCCTTTTCTCTGATGACTACTTAAATAACCAGAAACTACTACTTCTGCTCCCGGTTTCAAGGTAGATTTTCCTTGTAATCTTATAAGTACTGGTATCTGTTGCTTAGTCTATGTTCATGTCTGTGAAATCAAGCAGCAACAGCATTTATCTGTTGTAAATTTCTTCCTGTAACAAATGGCAATCTGGATCTATTACTAATTGCTGCTTGTTGAGTAACTAATATATCTGTTGTGACTGCTGAATTATTAATTATATCTTGATTTAGATAATTGTTATGTAAGCTTACACTTAGAAGTTTTATATTTGTTGTTTTCAAGGTTAATTTATATTTCTTACAAGGGAGTTTGTTAGCTTTAAGTTCTTAATCTTAATTTATCTAGACTTTATATAAGTCGTGGGTTTTCTGGCATTTTGTTAAGTTTAATCTTGAATTGCACAATGTGCGTCAATTGGGAATATTTTCAGTCTAATGTTTCTAAGCTTTGTTACGTTTTTGTATCATATTGTATATAGAGTATTAAATTCAGTCTCCATTCAACCTTCGACTGGTTTAGTTGCAACAATATCCATTCTATGCTTATTCATAATATCTTGTCCAATCATTATGGATGCTCGTCCTACTACCTTAGGATTTACAACATAAAAGGAGTGATCAAATCTTTCTTGTCCTAATTGGATGTGTAGCAAATAAGGCCCTTCATATTTAAGTTCGTGTCCTTTAATTCCTATTAGTGTTGTATCTGCTTCTATTTTTCTGAAGTTGTTTCTTCCCAGCTGTTGAAAAAAAATCTCTGCTATTAAAGTTACTCTAGACCCATTATCCAACTGGCAATAGCAACCATTTCTATTTATTTTCGCCATAATATAAACAGGATTTCCTAACTTTTTCACCTCGTTTAGACTTAGTATCTCCCATATGAAGGCAGTAATTGATTGACCTCTGAATCCATTTCCTCTGTTGTTCTTCTCTCTTCATGTTTGATAAAAATTTTGCCAACTTTGACTAAACCTATATTTACTCCAACAATCATATGCAACATGAGGGTCGCTGTAATTTGCGGGGTATACCCCAAATGGGGTACCCTGCATAGGGTACCTTATTTACCAGAAATGAAAGATGGATAAGCTTTTTTAAGAAAAATACTTTTTTGTCAAAAAGAGCGATGTTAAGGGAAGTAAAGGGCAAACGAATCCGTAAAAATTTTTCGGTGAAAATGATAAACAAAAAAGTTATTTGCGATTAAAAACGCCGTTCTTCCATAGGCGCAACACAGGGCTAGGGTTAAAAATGATCATTCAAAATTTTTCAAGTTGTATCATGTTTATCGTGCTGTTTGTTTTGTGTTGGTTAGGTTACGTAAGGGTATATCAACAAAGTTTCACCGCTTCAACTAACCCCTAACCCTATGTTGCGCTTATGGAGAAACAGCGTTTTTAATCGTGGATAACTTTTTTGTTTATGATTTCCGCCTAAAAATTTTTGTGGATTTGTGTTCACTGCCCTTTACGTACCCTTAAAATTGACATTTCGTTAAAAAAGCGACATTTCCATTATAATGAACTTTTTCCTGCTTATCACTTCCAGCATTCTGGTTTTTGTGGTTTATCTAAAATCTGGTTAGTGCATTTTGTAAAACGAAAAAGTGCTTTTACTCACTAAACTTTTCAAAATTTTTAAAAGTAATGACATGATAAAGAATGTAAAAATTTCAAACATACATTTAGTTAATAAATTTTTATTAAATTTTGAATTTTAGGGTACCCTATGTGGGGTATACCCCGCGAATTACAGCGACCCGCAATATGACCAGGTTTATTACAATTAAAATATGTTTTATCTCTATTTCCAGAGATTGACGAATTTTGACTCCTGCAAAATAACCTGGTTTGTTACATTTGTTGTTACATCTGTTGTTTCTTCTTTGAACAATCCTTTGCCATATGACCTTGTTGCTGGCATTCATAACACTGAATTTTAGATTAAAAACACATCACAAATAATATTTAATATTACAATTCAATAGACAAAAATTTTCTCCTTTTTCAAAGGAGAACACTCCTGACACCATGGCAACAAAACCACACACAGCTACACTGTGCAATACATCATCAGTGCCGATGGCTGTGTCGTTGGGGATGTTTTCGTATGCCTACAAGAACCATCAGGGCGGCTTAGTCCCATCTTGCAAAGTAAGTTGCTGGCAACACCAGCTCCCAATGTTGTTGTTTGTTGCATAAGTCTGGGAAGTTGTCATCTGGGGTAGTAGATATGTTCCTGTGGACATGTCTGCTACCCAATGTCCACAACGATGTGTTGCTGCTGATTGATTCCTGGACAGGCCACACAAACCCACGGCTCTATGCAGCAATATTTGACCCATGCAACAATGCACCAAACTGTCAGGTCGAGATCATATCGGAGAAAGGGACCTCTTTTTTCACTTACATCTGCATGGTTAGCGATGGAGGCAGCCATGTTTAACCCTGTGTTTAACCCGGATCTGACAAGATCAGTCGGGTCTAATTGCAGATACGTCACTTGCTATCCCATGATGTCATACAGTAGGACTACATTATTAGTGAAACGGCCTCATATTGTATCCCTACCCTGTGCCCAAGCACGCAAACCATACGCCTGCGACATGTAAAGTGTCCCAACTTCAACAATTAATATCGTGCGATCGGCTAACCATTGTTGAAAAATATTGGAGAATATACGTCCTCACAGACATGAATCATGTTTGTTTTGTGTAAATCTGTGAGGGCCTTATCTGTGCAGTTCCCTTGTTAGTTCGGTTGTATTAAAAGTCATGACCTCTTATTTATACCTTTTTTTAAGTTGCTTTACTCAACCTCAGGTGTTTAGCACAAACAGGATATTAATCACTCTCATCCTTATAATCAGGATGTTTTGACTAAACTGTTTATGACTACACTGCACCTCTTACAAGCCAAAGGTAATAATGAACATAATAACTTAAAATATAATAATTTAAAGAAAATATAACAACTAAAATTGCTGATAACACTTATTACTATCAGCAACAGAAGAATAACTTGTAATAACTCATAAAAAAATTCTTGAACTTCCTTTCTTATCTATTTTAGATTATTAAAACATTATCTTACATAAGTTGTTTAATATTGTGAGCCTGAAATTGAGGTAATTACTTCTATGCTTGCCAAGACCAGACTAATTTTCATTTCACATCCTCATTCCACTCTCACATTACAAAGGAGTGCCCTCAAGCGAGGGTCTAGGACATAGTGACCACCTGTCCATTTGCACCATTATGGGAGTTTGTGTGCATAAGTTAGCCTCTGAGGCCCTCTTATGACAGAACTGGAAACTAAGACTCAATACACCCCAAAAATGTAAATAAGGATGTTAAATTTTAGTTCTCAATTTTTTCAGAAGAGTGCTTAAGGGTTTTATTTTACAGTTTTTTATTATTTTCACTGTTATGCTTTAATTGTGGAGCACTTTTTATACTTGTAATTATAAAGAAGCGCTACCGTAACAGCATTTATAATTAATAAACGTGATTAGGGTGTTCAATTGCCTCTAGGGGCAATTGACGAGAGAATATTTTAATAAATAAACGTATTTATTTATTTGGTATAAATACAACAAAATAAGAATTCCTATTGACGGATCAAGAGAGATACAATAAGTAAATATAAATGCACTAAGGATACAGAAGTAATCGGCCAAAATCTACCCTGGCTAGAAATATATCCCAATATATTTCTACCACCCTCTGACCAACAATAATACGCCAGTACTTGCCAATGTTGAACACACGGAGCCGTAGGACCCACAAAGATGCCTAACAAACTCCGCTAAAGATCTAGTCAATATCAATCTCAATAACACGTAGCTCAGATCTACTGCACACACAGGTGACCAAACACAAGCTAAACGTGTTGTTTTGATGAATGAATGGACTAGAAGGACATGGGCGCATGTACGCCACCTCCTTTATACGGGGCGCTAGAATTAGCGCGAAAAAAATCTGCGCAAACTGGAAAATAATAGCGCGAACAGAAAAAAGGCGAAAAAAATTTTCCGCGAAAAAGACAATGGGCTAATGGAATACCCGCGAAGATATGGAAGCGCGAAGGAAACAACGGGGAAGTACAGTCGCGCGCGAATGGCATAACCGCGAAATATAGTATGTGCGATTGCATTATTCGCGATAAGATTCTGCGTGAGTTGACCAATCGCGAAGGCAATTAAGCGCGAACAGATCAACCGTGAAAAGAAGGTGAGTGCGAACGGAAATACCGCGAAAATAAGACGAGCGCGAATGGACCAACCGCGAAAACAAGACGAGTGCGCAAAAAGTGATATAAACAACAAAATGATCAATTATATAACTGTAGCAATTAGATTAATTAGTTCCATTAATAAAATATTTGTAATGGTTTGTAAATTGTCAACTTTTTCAAATCTATATATATAATACCGTAAGGAAATCTATTGTTTAACTTATAAGACTTAGTTATAGAGTTCTAGCACTCTTAAAAATTGAAGTTATATATCAATAGACAGCTCTTGGTCTGTAGATTCCGCAAAAATTAAGAAATTGTAAAAAAGTTGTATATTTTTAGAGTTATTAATTAAAAACTGTTCGCAACTTGAACGTTTTGATTGGCTGCCTGTGAATGAGGGAGGGGCCAACCAGTTGCACAGCCAATCAGATGGCCAAAGCTGAACAATTTAATAG
>JAQGAS010002524.1:0-10063 GCA_034686365.1 Pachymerium ferrugineum
GGATATTTATTAATAAAATGAATGCCGCAAAATGTTGTCCACAGTTTTATAGTCGTGGCTTTAATTAAGTCAAATGTATGGGTTTCAAAAAAATGAAAAGTGAGAAGAAGAAAAGGAAAAAAAAAAGTTTGACTCATTGGATTTAATTAACTTCAATGTTCAAATGTTCTGAAAAAAAAACTTTTTTAAAAACCTATATGAGAAAAGAGAAAAAAAAAATTAACAAACATGACACAGAAGCTTTCAAGTAATCAATGCGCAACATGATTCCATTTTGCATTGCTTTACAACCCTTTGCAAATTCTCTTTTCTGACAGCTTGACAGCAACTTGAATCGTGCCAAGTTTTAAAAGTCAATTCATTCCCAGAACTGCAAAATGGGATTTCATATTTTTTTTTTTCCTTTCTCGTTCCAAATTTGCTGATATTTAAACATTATTTTTCTTCTTCTCTTATCTCTCAACAAATTCGCCTAAAGTTATGTTGCTGCTTTAAAAAGCAGATTCTTATTCAATGTTTTTTTATCTCACCAGACGCGAAATTACTTCCCATTAAGACTTCCACTGTAGTTTATTGAGTCTACAATAAACAGAGAAATAAAAAAGTACAGTTTACAAACCCATTTTAGTGGGAGTGACAAATGGAAAAGCACATTTGTTTACAGTCATTTACACTCCATTTGAGCCACCATTTTCAACTAAACTTGAAAGAAAAAATATTTCAATGGGGGGAAAAAAAGAAGACTCAATTTATGTGTTGTTTAGAAACCCCTTTTTTCAAGTGTTGAAAAGTAGTTAAAAAAAAATGTCCATCCATCATCTTTAGTAATATTGACGGTGAGAAAAATAGTTGAGTGAAAAAGTTTTTCTTAGCCCATCAAATTTCCCATCTTTCTTCAGCTTTTTCTATTGTGTTGTTTTCACAGCAAAAGCCCCAACACCACATGGAAATGACATCGCCCCCCTCAAAGTGCAATCCATCTCACATGTCCAGGTTTCTCTGCTGGATATACCGACTCACAAAGATTCATTGTGTTGCACAGATGAATTTACGGGTGTTCCATCAATGAATTGGGGAAACTCATTGAAAAGTGGCGACTCATTCAGCAAATGAAAAATATATTAAAATCGTTTACTTTTACAATTGCATTTGTACACTGTAAAAAGTGGGTACTCGATTTCTTATTGTGTAAAATTTTAAACCTAAAAACATATAACAAAAAAGTATTAAAGTAATGCGTATAGGGACCGATTTGCTTTTTCTCGATAACAAATCTGTTGCTTCTCAAGCTTTGTCTCTTGAAAGCTTTATAAACTGGCAACGTTCTGGAACTTATCTGGAAGTTTCTCCAAATTCCTCAAGAAACTTTCCCCTTTCCTCTAACTTAAACCAAGGACTTTTGGAAAATTTAAATTGAAAATAAAATATTATTGTATATTTTGGGCCTTAAAATCAGTTTCAGTTTTTATGGTTCACACTCAATATCTCACATTAAGAGGTCTATTAAATAGATTGTTAATTTTTCGTACCCCTTACATAAGATTTATTAAATCTCAACCGCTTTATTACTCATGCTTTTTATAGCTGTGTATTATTTTGAACTGGTAGCAGTGTGGTTTTGCATTGTTTTTTTAACTTTTTACATAATTTGATTTGCTTATTTCCCAATCTCATAACAAAATTTAACCAAAATCTGCATTGCTAACTACCCAGCATTAATATCATTGATTTTTCTACAAATTTTTTAAAAAAAAAAGACCTCCAGCAAGATTCTAACAAGTAAATGCCTGTGTCAAGCTGCAAAACGTTTTATGGTCCCCAAGGAAAAAAAAATTGTCAGAAGGGGAGGTGGTGAGGCAAAAGAGAGAAAAAAAATGGCAAAGACCTTCCCCCCTTGATCATCATGTGCAAGTCGGCTTCTTTTGAGTTGCAACGCCTCCACACACCAGACATCGATTGGAGTTGCCACTTGAAGAAGAGCCGAGGGCAGAGGCAAAACCATTATCAGCGCCAACTTTAAGAAATGCACACCATCCCAACAGCTGTCACATTCCCATCCTGGTGTATGACGAAGGAAAAGAATCATCACACAGAAAATGACGCAATCTCAAACAACCACCAAATTGGAGAGGAATGTCACCATCATAAAAAAAAAAGTTGAAAAAGGCCACTTCTTCAAAACCTGTTTATCACAAAAAAGAATAGAAAAAAAAAATTATTTACACAATTCCCTCTTGTGAGAGTTTATTTAACTCATTTCTCTTCTCCTGGCATTCAATCAAGTACCCACTAACCTACAAAAAAAATGTATAAACTAAAATTCAAGTTCAATTTAAAATTAGCCAACACATACCAGACATTGCATAAACATTGAGATAAGAAAAAAAAAATTTCTTACTTGTGACCCATCAAGGCCATTGAGTGGGAGGCACTGTTCATCAACCCTTTCAACTGCACCAGTTGGCTTACTCATCCGTTCCGCTTCTTGAGCTAGATACAGATCCAACACTGGAATTCCTCTAGACTTGACGTCACTCTCTGTCAGAGCATTCACCATCAGCATGACCCAGACGGGTCTTTTTCTCTCCCAATTTCCTGTAAGTGCATTGAAAAGATAATCGGCATAAAGTCCCCTGCCCCTCTGTTCTGCGGACATCCAAGAGGGTAAGGCCGATTTTACGTATTCAAGATGCCGCTGCAGTCGCCGGTAGAGGTCTTTGGGGAGGATATCGGAGAGACGTTCTCCAGGCGGCAATAACTGGCAATGGGTGAGGGCTGTAATTGTGGACGGATCTGTCAGGTCCAGCTCGAAGAAGACGCTCTCACTTGCTTCGAAAGCTCGTTTTGTGTTTTCTGGGATGTGGTCCCATACTCGCGAATATGGAACGTGGATTGTACCGAAGAGAAAGGCTGGTGGGTTTCTTTTTACTGCCCATAAGAATGATAGTGGTTTTTCGTCCTGCAATTAAACAACCTTTTTTGTAGTGTAAGTTGTGCAAAAATTATCAATTTTTAAAGCCAAAATCCCAATTATGGTCATATTAGGGAGTTTGCGCAACTTGACTTATACTTATACCTACACCTAAGCTTATGACAATTTATAGAATGCGCAGAACCGGAGTTAGACCGAAGATTCGTTTACTGCGCATCCTTTAAATCGTCATAAGCTTAAGTATAAGTATAAGTATAAGTGTAAGTATAGGTCAAGTTGCGCAAACTCCCTATTGCTGTCCACAAGTTTATATTAGGGTCACGTTATTTTTCTTGAAGGTGATGTAACTTGTTGATCATTCAGCAACTACTATTGCCATTACCCAGCATTCAATAGAAATAGCAATGTGGCCCCAAAATTATAGTCCGATTCTTCTAAAGAAAGCAATTTGATATACTGAATCAAAGTTTTATGAGTTTCATTAAAAAAATTTTATGCGGTCAAAGAGAATGTGATTTACTGCCTTTAAAAGCTGCAAAGGTCATACGAAACGACACACCAATCACAACAAAAACAGGAAACCATTGCTGAAATAAGAATAAAAGAAGATTCCTATTTCAGCAACTTAAACCCATAAACTTCATAACTGACACACCAAAACCTTTCATAAACTGTGCCAATTAAAGCCTGACTTTCAATCACACATTAGAAAAGACTTTCCACTCCCCTTATTAAATACATCTAATTGACAACAACCACCAATATAATTCAGGCTAAACACCTAATCTTTAACCCCCCTCTTCAATACCAATCCATATCCATCTAAAAGAGTATAAAATAAATTTTTCCCTTTGCACAAATCAATAGTAAACATATTCCATTTTTTATTGACGAATCCAAATCGGTTTCTTTGATGATAACCCAGCACTTTAGAAGGTGGAAACCTCCACATAAGAAAAAAAAAATCTTCTCAGATAAGAACTGGTTTGTTTTATTGACAGCTTTTTTTCACACAACAAATTCTATTTCACAATCTGCCGCCAAAATCAAAGGTGTTGAAAGCCTCATCTACAAGTCTAGAATCTTCATTCCCCTTTAGAAAATAAATTCCTGACTGTCTCCACAGACAATTTAAATGCCTTGATTGACGACACCAACAGCCATTTCAAGTCCATATGAACGGTTAATGCGCCAAACACTTTTTTTTTTCTACTCACCAACAACAACCTTTTAATTAAGTCACTTATTTTTTTTCCTTGGGTGGTCTTCCTCCCTCTTTTGTATCTTAACAAGACAAAACACCAAATTGCAATACAGTTATCTAAAGATATCAAAACAAATGTTCCTATTCTTCCGGCAAAACACACTCGTAAAAATCTTCATCCAATGTCTTCTACCCAATAAAAATAGCCCCAAGAAAGTCACGTCCTTAATGACTTTTGCTCTTTTCTGCATCAGAAAATTGAAGCAAGAAGAAAATTAGACCACTTATTGTACTTATTTTTCCAGTTGTAATTTCATTTCTGTTTCTTTTTAAGGGGAAGGAAGTCAGTTGGAAAAAATTTATAGTTTATGTGCAAAGGGGACGTTCTCTGTGTGTCACTTAACTCTCCCTGCTGGCTGGGTGCATGCTTCATTATTTTCCCTTCATTTTTCTTTTTGGTGGGGTGAAGAAGGGGAAGGAAAGAGGAAACAGAGGTACAATTTTTATGTGGGAGTTGCTTGAAAAATGATTCTGATTGATTTAATGATAGGTTGGATGATGGATTCCTTCATGGGTTGATTAGATTTGTGAAACTTTCTGTTTAAGTAGTTTCTCTAGTTTGTGAAATGAGATAAATAAATTTGAAGAGAATTTTGTAGAGTTGGATTTATGCCAGATGAGCAAGTTTTTGGGAGAAAAAGTAGAAAAGGAAATGCAGATAAGTTGTATTAAGCCTAAACTTAATTACTTACCTGTAAAAAAATTAATTAGAAAAAAGTAGAATGTCAAGAGACAGGATTAAATAAGTAATTTATGAGATAAACCTTGGAATAATAAATCATATCATGGTTATAACCATAAAAAAAAATCAAACCTGGAGGAAAAGGGAACTGCCAAAATTTTCCCTTCAATCAAAAATTTAGCACAAGAAAAAAAAAATATTTATTGACGTTTCCATTATACATATTTAATATCCGCTTAAAAAGAAAATTCTAAGAATCCTAAACATGTCACTAATAATTATATCAAAAATAATCATCTATAGAAAAAACAACCCGCTTTTAAATAGCATAGCGGCGTTTGTTACTCACAATCCCTCTTACAACGGTATGCTAACAAGCTGTCGACTTGCCTTTAATCCTGACCGCTTTTACCGACTACCAACATTTGAAAAAATCTCCGCGCACAGTAATAAAAATCCAAAGGTTTAATCAACTACACCACCCATAAAAAAAAAAGATAGAAAAACAAACCCACCCCTAACCTTGGCCCAAAAGAAACACCATCGGCATTTTAATATAAACCTACAAGAAAATAAATAAATTCAAACTTACAGTGGGAGGATCACAAAAAGTCGGTCTTTGATGAGTTTTCGATTTACTACTTTTAGATTCAGCACCGTAAATCCACACCTGAAAGGAATTTTTATATTTCTATAAAAAAGAAAATCTATAAACACAAGTGTTTAGATACTTACGAGAAAAAAGTGAAGCATTATGAGAAGCAGACGATGACAAACCATAGTTGAGTTGTACGCGACGGGTCAAGTAGGACCGTAAACGTTGCACGTGCACTCGGCTACCCGGCCACACATCTTTTCCGTGTTGGGTGTGCACTGATATCTGTGTTATTACGACAAGGTTT
The DNA here is from genome assembly GCA_034686365.1 of Pachymerium ferrugineum. Classification (NCBI taxonomy): domain Eukaryota; kingdom Metazoa; phylum Arthropoda; class Chilopoda; order Geophilomorpha; family Geophilidae; genus Pachymerium; species Pachymerium ferrugineum. Next base: position 5,781 of record JAQGAS010002524.1, read on the forward strand.
TTCACTATTCCACATTCCGGTCCCAAACGATGCTTTCTAAGCCAAAGCAGATTGCGTGATTGGTGCGCGGTTCACATTCGGTGGAGAGGAAAATGCGCATGCTCCGGTCAATGAATTGCAACCAATAGCAAGAGTTCTCCGTGGTCACATTGGGGTTAAAAGGTTGTTGTGTACACGTGTGAGAGAAATGAATGGGAATTTTCGACAGTTGACAGTAATCGGCATTTTTTTCGTTCTCTTTTATCTGACGGGATTTGTTTGTTGTCGCAGCTGGAATTTTTAGTTGGGTTTAATAGCGGTTGTTTGAAGTGCTTCAGCCGTTGTGGTAATGTCGTGAAGAATATTGCATTGAGCCGGATACGTTTGGGCAATCGATGAATCGATGAGAACTGTCAGACAAAACACGAAGGTAAGCAATGCAGTTGAGAGTAGTTGACATGTGGTGGTAGTGACAGCGTGTGGCGAAAAATATAACTAATTTTAATTGTAATTTCTGTTACTAGGTGGCGTCAATGCCTTATGCGTGCGGTCTTGGCTCGTTATATTCTTGTGCACCACAGTACTGGGTTATGATGTGATTAACAGATTTTTTTCTATAGTTGGCGTGGCAAATATTAACGCCGAACATGATGTTTGTATACTGAAATGAAATAAAAATCGTATTATTTATTAAAAATATACATTCAGCTTTTTAACAAATTGTATACTCCTACAAGCCTACACTACAATATAATACAGCTGGGGCAAGATGAGCGAAAAAAATCCTTTGCAGCATCTGCCATCTGTTGGCAAAACGTTTAAACAAGCATCAATCGGCTTTACGTCACATTCAGTTTATTGACGCATGCGCTCAAATAACATGGTATCCCATCCCACATCTGACTAAGCTTAGCAGTGGCGAATGTGTTGGCTCACGAAGCAAGCGAACGCGTGATGTCTTCATTCAAAAAGAAATTCGCAGGATTTATCCGCCAAATTTCCAACCCGGGAATCAGCTTGGAGGATGGTGAAGACGAAGAACCGCCCAAATCACCATCGTCAGGATGCTTCATCCAACGATACCTGAATGGGTGAGTGAACAAGACCACCTTCCACCACATTGACTACCTGCTGCCTGACCCCGAAGGTGGAAAAACCCAAACCTTTTTTCTTTCTTCTCTCTTTTATTCAAACAACTCTTTCACAGACTATAAACTACCCAACCATAAACAAACCACTTGTTCAACTGTTTTGACCAATTTAATATGTCCCCATAAACAAATGATTACCACGTAAACACTTAGTGACAGTAGGTAGTCACAGCAATTGGTTATCTTTTCTAGAGGTCAGCTGTAGCCGTTAGCTATGATAAGACCCCATGATTATTAACATTACAGACAAAGGACATCTGGCTTGACTTTTTTTGCTGAGAAAATGTTCAAGGCCTTGGGGGGGTTTGTTGTTGGAAATTTTATTGACTACTAAACACAGCTATGAATTTAAAAAAGTTTAGCCGTTTAATTTTTTTTTATTTTTTATGCCAATGTAAATAAATGGTTCTTCTTTTTTCTGCAAAGGTCATGATGTAAGGGTGTTTGTTTACTGTTGATATCAAATCACTGATTGAATCATGGGAAAGTTTCCAGGTGAAAGATTTTTCTTGGTAATGAAATTTATCTGAGGGAAGTCCTAAAATTGGGTGATGAATGTGTTTCAATTTTTTTTTTCTATAAAAAGTGATGTAAACTGAGACAGATGGCTGTCATTAAACAGACATGACACTAGTTATTTTTGTGTTGGAAATTAGTTGTGAAAAAGAAACACAGGGGTGGGTATTTTAAGTTTGCGGGGGTTAAAAAAAGGGTTATATTATTAAATGTCTATGTGAAATTATAGTTTTATGGTTAAATAAGGGTTAATAATGTAATTTTTTAATTTAACCTAGAGCACAAGATGTAAAAAACAAGTTTTTCAACTAATAATTCTAAGTTTAAATAAAGTAGACCATCTTGACATTTAAAAATGGGTTTTTTCTCATATGTTTTTCAAAGGTTAAGGTCATCAAAGAATCTTGTATAGAATTCTAAAACCCAAAACCTTTGTTCACCCACTGCTCTTATTACCTTCAAAGCACTAGGAATTGCAAATCCAATTTTGCATAACCAAATTACAACATAAAAGATAATGAAGGACACTTGTTACAAGTACATGAGACCAAAATCTAATTGACACATATGGTCTGCCAAACAAAATTAATCAACTCATTTCTCCATAATCACTTGCAAACCCCTCTTTTAATGGACCATTTGCAAGATTTCATTTCCCCATCTGGTGGTGTATGTGCAACACAAAATGTTACCCAAAAAAAATCTTTTGTTAAAAACCCTGACCTGTTTTTTTGGGGTGTAATAAACCTCTCCCTGAAGAGCAATGTGGTTGAAGAAACTACAGTTACCATTTGTTATTCCTTACAACTTTTTTTCATTTTTATATTTATATATCATGCACAAAGGTCTTTAGGGGTGTGATACACTGAGTGCAAAGTTTTTTACTGAGAGGGGAGAAAAAAGTATCCTTCAAGCTCTTCCTGTATTGATTTGCTCGAAGAAACGCCCTACCATATGATATTTTTGAGGATAAAAATGGTTTCAACTGATTATTTGTTATTTCAGTTTAGATTTTATTTGTTTTTCTTCAATTGGTCATAAATTTACTTGTAAATGTTTACTTAAGAGTAAATTTTGTATGTCTTTGGTGGTTGTTGAACTGCTTTTCTGGCAAGGATTCAAGGCCAAAGAGATGAAAAGAGGAAAGTATAAAGTGGAGTTGAGGGAACTTGTCCTGTTGTTTCCTCTTATTCACACAATCTAATCATTTCAAGGATTTTTCCTTTTACAAAATTGAAATTGATTCCCATTCATGCAATTTACAAGCAATTTATCATATTATATGACAGGCTTAAGGGAAGAGTAAACCTTTTAAAAATTCAGAAACCAATTACCAGATAAATTGCATTTCTAGGTATTGCATTTAAAAGGTTTGTTCAATGCTCTCAAGAAGCAGAGGAAAAGAATTAAGATACAAGAGAAGGGGATTGTTGTTATGTGCTCTTGGTTTAGGGGTTATTGAGCTCTGCATTCAGATCAATTCTAGTAGTCTCCCACAGTTGATGTGGCCAAAATTGTTTGTGATGTCAATAAAAGGATCTGGTCACAAAGAAGTTAAATAGCTGCAAAATTTTCCTTATCCAAACTTGAAATGCAATCAAATGTTAGCTTTACCAAAGTCCAAGATATCTTTATCTTTCAACATGTCTTCAGGTCTTTTTTCCAAGGTCTTGTAATGCTAAATTGCAAATTTAATCAACCATTAAGCTGAGATTAATGATAAGTCTAGGTTTATTGCCACTAGCTACTGCTTTGGTTCCATAGCATTACAATTGTAGCGAGAACTGTATATTTAGAAAAGGATTATGTAAGACTCTGATGTCTCACAAATAGACTTTCATAGTGTTCCCCATAACCCAATAAGGTAGGGGGTAAAATGATCATCCCCAAAACAGCAGTAGGGACAAGGGAGCCCTTGAAAAAAAAAAAAACCATTATAAATAATGGGACAAGAAATGAAACAACTGAGGCGAGACAAAGACTAATAAAACAAATCTACACACCCTCAACAAAAAAGAAGTGAAAAAAAAAATGATTAAGATGTGAGAAATGGTTTGAGGGGAGTCACTAAAGATTTGTTGAGCAAGGCCTGCTTAGTAGCTATTTTAGGTTTGTTGTTCTATTGAAACTGAATCAATTTCTAACGGAATCCCCAACATTGTAGGCAAGGAGCCAACTTTTTGTGTGCTTTGTAGCATATCAACAAACTGATAGTGTCTCTTCCGGGAATAAAGCAAACCCTCTTTTTATCTTGTTGATATACAACACGCATTAAAACAGAACGTTATTAAAAATTCAAAATTTACTCTCGCCCGTTTATTTTTTAACCACAACAAGTGTTTTTAAGGAAACCACAATATTATTGTAACCCTCTGCTAATAACTGAAAAGGAATATGCAACTAATACTTTTGAGGAAGAAGAATAAAGCTAATAAGGCCATGATAGTTGCATTGAATACTGTTAAACACAGCTAAAACAGCCAGAAAATGAAACTAGTAATAACAGTGTCACAAATTGAAACTAAAAGATCACAATGGGGCGATGTCGCTTGTGTAGTTTTAATAATGGCCGCAGTTCTAACAATGGTGGCGCGTCGGTACTGCCAGGTGGATTTATTTCCGGTTCCACCTGGCAGT
>JAQGAS010002525.1:0-10057 GCA_034686365.1 Pachymerium ferrugineum
TTTTTCACTTTTTGGTACCGTTCAAGAGTAAAATCTTCTCCACTAATTAGAACCGATTTTACCTCGCTGTTATCTGGATATAAAATTACATATTCTTTTTCCTAACTGCTTATGGATTTGCCCTTTGCTGAGTGTTTCATAATAGATCACGAACTTTGTCTTGATTCAATTTGGATAATTTTTTCAATTGCATGAAACCATGAGTTCCAGCGGGTGTCCACTGGAACTAATAGTGCATGGTTAATGCTTTCTCTGATGATATCAGCTGATTTTGGGTTTCTGGAATACTTATTCCAGATTCCCGAACATTTGGCAACAGCTGATCTCCATAGTTTTTTGTAAACAACTTGTTTCTCTGCTTCTGTCGAATCTTTTGTTGCATCGTGGATGGGTCGAAGAACCTCGAGTCCAGCGCGGCCGTATCTGGGTAGAGGTATAAGGGTTAACACGAAAACTGCCCGACACCGCTTGGCCAGGAACTCATAAAGTAACCATAAGTTGCCGATTAAGAAGGGTAGGGTGCGTTGCTTTGAGTGGCTAGCAAATCATTAGTGCCAATCATAAACATTTATTTGAGAATGACATTCATTTAAAGATGTGCAGTACAAATCTTGTTTTCATTAACACGTATGACCTTTTGTTGTAGATCATCGAATAGTTCCCAATTGTCGTTGCTCCGTCTGCATAGTGCTGTGTAATGGCCAATCTGTCCATCTGTGAGTAGAGGAATAAACTCGATCACTCCAGTTAAAACATACATATTAGACTTTAAATAAATTATTTAAATATATAATAAATAATATATATATAAACTTTTCGATAGGTGAACGCTACGAAGCGTGTCGGCGAAACTACGGCGCTTCTCCAGCAAAAAAAGCAGTTGTCACGCTCCATAGTCAACTTGAAATATCCAAAACCGTGACAAGCTGAAACTGTTTTCACCATGTGGCTTTTCAAGTTCACAGGTCAGATCCCCTAAAAAGTCACCTTTAAACGGTATGGGTTCACCAGGCTTAGAGTGAAATATTTGGGAATCTGTGTCTACATAACACAATCTATCCTTCAGAACTTCCATACAGTTTAATAGTCTTGTAATGTAAACATACAGGGGCGCGCCTACAACTCAATTAGGTCGTACGCTACGCGGCCAGCCGCTAAGGTGTTCACGGGGGCCAAACCACACAAACTAGGCCATAGGTCCGTTTGACACTCGGCGTCTACGTGGCCGGGTCGGGCAGCCGCGACCGGCGGTTCGTCGGGCTCGCGGCGAGGGACGGCGCTTGGAGGGGGAAAGCATCACCAAACTGCCCAGCATTTCACAAGCTGTTAGGTTGAGGAATCCCAATTTGAATTAGTAATACACACAAAATTAAATACCAAAATAATACCATTTTAAAAGCCTAAAAAGAATTAGTAAAATTATTTACAACAAATTTCATCACTTACAACCGACTCCATTAGCGAGGGCAGTTTCGGGAACGCGGTCGCGGGCAACAGGGCCGAGGTGAGAGGGCAGGTCCCTGGCAGGTTTGGGCCTACCGCGTCTCCGGGGAGGGTAGCAAATCGATCCAGCAGCCGCTGGAGAACGAGGGGAATTCCGCTTTCCGTCGCCCAGTGGATAGCCCGGCTCAGCTTCGAGGGCTGTTAGGGGTCCACGAATAAATCCCAGATGCTTACGGGGATGATGCTGCAGCGGCCGTCGTATTGGGGGCTCTGCATGAATTCATGGACGGCGTGGTGCGCGGGACCAAGGGATAACACGCCGTCTTCTTGGTGGAAAGGGACGGGAATGAGGGTAAGTGCGAAAATGGTTCGGCAGTCTCGGGCCAGGACGTTATACAACGCTCGCAGGTCTTGCGCACGAGGTCATTAGTGCCGGCCATAGCCACGAACTAGAGAAAAGCAAAGGGGAAACAAGTTGTTATTAAATTTTTTTTTCTCTTTTTTGAAAAGTTTTAAGGTACTTACAGAGAGAGAGCGAGAGCTTGGACACTGACGCGGGACGCGTCTCCCTCCAACATGCGGGACAATTGCTGCACTGTTGCCCCGCTCTTGCAGGCATCGTAGCCGCGTGGCCGGCCTTGGTAGTGGCTGTCCCCAACAAACCGCACCCGGTTAAATAAACCGGACGTGTCATTGGGGCAAGCATGCGTGCGGTCGGATTGCATTCGATCTGCTTCAGAGTGAGTACATGGTCCATCCTGGCAAGTTTTCATACATCTGTCTCAATTCTGTGGGGCTCCCCCGTATATTCCCTAAATCAAAATCTTATCGAGCAAAAACCATCTCGTATTCTCTTAGAATTGTCAATATTTCCGATTTGTGATAAAAGTCATAATTCAATAGCATTTTGGTCACAATGATAGGGTGGAAGACGAATCACTTCATGGCCATTTCTTTTTAAAAGTTCATCAATCGTATATGTTTTTTTGTACTGCTTTTTGTTGGTACTTTATCCTCCTGCACTGTGTGATATGGAGCATTATCCAAGCACACAACAGAATGGGGTGGGGGGTAAATTAGGAAGTAACATTTCTGTTATCCATTTTTCAAAATTTGCCTTATTCATTTGGCCATGGTAATCTCCAACTGTAGTAGATGCTTTGTACACAAGTTTAGCATTGTTAATAAATCCATTCTCACCCCCAGCATGTACTACGATTAATCGTTTGGATGAATTATGGTTTAGGAGCACACTTGTTTCTTCATTCTGCCAACATTTTTTAAACGTCATGTTTGAATCAATCCACGTTTCATCTAAGTATATAATGTTACGGTTTGATTCTCTAAACTGCCTCATGCTCCTAATAAAACGTCCTCGCCATGACACAATGTGCTCCCTTTCCATTAAGACAGTCCTGTAATTTTGGCATTTTCTAAATTTAAATCCAATATGGTGTAACACTTTGCGCAAACTTGTTGGTTTCCATGGGAAGTGTATTTTTTCTTGAATAATAGGTAACAGTTTGTTTATGGTTGGATATGCTTTTTTTTTTTATGCAAAATTCCCCATTTGAACCATGGTCCATTTTTTCCTTGGTTATCTTGTTTAACTGCCTGAAAAAAAAAGAAAGAAAATTTTTAATTTTTATGCTAATGGATTAATTTTTAATTGTAATCATTCACCTGTAACATTCTCTGAGAATTTCGTATTCTCGCGCCATTACTTAAATCAGTATGCTTTCACAGCAAATAGTGAGGAAGTTGATCACAAGTGCAGTTAGAAATTGGGCATATTTATACTGAAAGCGATACCTTCTCTTGAGTCCGCAGGTGGCAATGTCGCAATCTGTTTTTAGTAGTAGTTCGAAGAGCTCCGTAGAGGGTTTGTACCATGGTAGGGCCATTGCTAACACTAAATAAAACACACACTTAAAAAAGGACTATTATTTTTTTGAAGCAAAATCAAAAGAGTATCTTGAATTTGCTTGGAAAAAGATTGAATCTGCTGCCGCATTTTTTCAATCTCTTTAAATACTGTCTCTTGAAAAGCTACATAAAACAAAAGTTAGTCTAATAATTTACATTAATATTATCTTATACTTGCCTATATTAGCTTTCAAAAATTCTTTTAATTCGCCTGCCAAATTGGGGTCAGTGGACCAGCGTTTATTGATTACAGAGGTTGATGTTATTATTTCTCAATCTGCTGCATTTTTTCAATCTCTTTAAATACTGTTGGCTGTGGTCTATCCCAATCCGAGGCCATTATTTCCTAAAGCTTGGACTAGAGTGAGAAAGAATTGGTAGTTCTTTGTCGCGAATGATGAAAACCGTAATCCGTGATCCTTCCCCAACTAACGCTTTGAACAAGTGTCAGTTGGGAAAATTACCCGGAAGACGGGTGTAAGGGACTTTTTTCTAAATTTTCTTCATAATGTTTAAAACTTGGCAACTGGCCAAGTTAATTTTTTATCAACATATAGAGAATAGAAAGTCTCTATCAGAAAATTTAATAAATTAATATTCCCTTTTCATCTTTTCTGCTCAGGCCAGGATTGATAAACACAGGGCGCCATTTGTTGTTGTTTTATTTTAAGAAAGGATGTCTTTTCAGTTAGTTGTTATAATTTTAATTGAAAAAAAAACGCTGCAAGCAAGTAGTTCTGGGAAAGTCTTTTTCCTATCAGCTTTTAAACCTACTTAATATAATAATCATAATTTAGAATGTTCAAGAGGTACCTACAAATGCTTGTAAAAGGTTACCTTGCAGAATAGCATTTCTTATTAAAGATAATCACCAATTTAAATATTATTATTTAAATGTTATTAAAACTTCAAAACAAATGTAATTCGTCATTGAGGTAAAAACATTTATTTTTCCAACAACATTAAAAATCCTTCGTCAGTCACCTTGGAGTACCCATCACAATAATACTTACCACAAAGTTTCACCTCTTCTCCATTGCACACAGCCATTGGTTAGTGCCCTGTTTTGTAACACTATTTTTTTCATTTGTGCTTCAATGAGATACGTGTATTCCAAGTTGACATGTTACATACACCACCTCAAATTTCATTCCTTTAGTGAACGTGGTCGAATTCCTTTTGCTATTTTTGATGTTAAAAAGAAAGCTTTTTCTGAATCAGGATCAGTCTGTACAATAAGTCTATAATGCACTTCGTATGTATGCAATGCATCACAGCACAAATCGTGACAGACGAGATTTGCATCTGCCGTGGCTGCAGTCTATAAATAAAAGTAAATTAAAAATAGGTTAAATATAACAAAAGATATTCACCTTGTGTTTGCCTATGTTAATAACCCATTGGCCTTCGGTGCAAACTGCAGCTTGTATCTCTGACAACAACAGGTTCGGTATGTCTCTACCACGTCTGAAATTTCTCATTAGCAAATAGCACATCAAGAAATTTCTGACCTGGTAGAAACCCTTTTTTGTAAAAGGGTGCTCCAAATTCACAATAGCATTAATGCAGCGTTCCACCAATTCAGAAGTTAAGTAATTACCTGCTACATATGGTGGAATAGCAGATGTCCGCTTCTGGTGAATACGGGCTCGTCTCTCAACCTGTTTGTCTTTTGAGACACCAGTCTTGCAGCAAGAAATGGTATCTCTAAATAAAAAAAATGAAAATATATTTAAAATTATATTTCAATAATATTTTATATTACTTAAAAATAGATATCCATATCTTCACCTTTATTCCAATTTAGGGCCTCTTTAGTCTTTGTCCTAGAGAATTGGAAAAACCTTTTGAGAGACCCTAAATAATTGTATACGGTACTAGGAACCAATCTCCTACTGTCTTTACGTGTTAAGACAGTAGAGAGCCACTTTTCATGCTCCCCAATGTCTTTTAGCTCTTTTAAGACATCGAGGCTAAACTCTCGGTCCCCAAGAACATCTTCTACAATTCGTACTACATGTGCTGCTGTATTTTTGGCATCCGACTTATAAACAAAAAAAACTTTTAGTATCAGTTGAAAGTAAATTAATAAAAATGTATATTACCATATTTCTGCGTCCTCCTTTGTATCCTAATAAATGGTTTATGAAATTTAGTCTAATTGTCTCCAGACTGCCTAATCTTGGTGAAAGCACCCGATTGTCGTCAGTAACTGGTATAATTTTGGAACGCCACCAAGCATCCATCTTGAAGCGATCTCGGCGAAGTGTAAGGCGATCCGTTGCTAAATTGTACAGCGCACTTCCAGCACTACTCTTGGATGGGGCGTGCCCATGAGCAGATCCACCACTGCTTGCAACGGTACCAGCAGATCGCCATAAGCCCTCGTGTGTTTAACCCTCTCTGTGATCACGTCGTGGGCGGCCAGGAGTAAATGAGCAATACGGGACACCGGCGTGTCGAAAATCTCCGGCCATTGGTCGGCGGGGACGAGGTTAGCTGATTCCGACCCCCACGCAACACCTAAATCATTTAGGATTTCGTTGACCACCTCGATCAAGAATTGGGTCAGCGTAGGAGTCCCCATGGGCGCTGGTTAAGTTATTTCAATCTGCACCTCAAAGATGGTCTTGGATTTACCCCAATCGGGGTAGTTTTTTGACTCTTTATTGTTTGTTTTATCGAATTTTAAGAAACCGAGGTACTTGGGGCAGTTTGCCTGTAAGTGTTCCTCCGACTTACATAAAAAGCACGTACGCTTAAAATTATTGTCTCTCGTGGTCTCGTTTGTGGGTTTTCGTTTGAGGCATTGTGCTTTAATGTGTCCGTTCACACCACAGGTGTAGCAGGTGACGTTCAATAAGCGCTTTTCAATTTTATTTTCTAATTTACAATCCATGTGCATTAGGGAAAGCACCTCTTCCTCCTCATCCCCCATTTCACCATCGTCTGGTTCATACTCAGTTTCAAACTGTGGATCGTCACCAAGAGTCATCTCTTTTAATTGAGTGACCAAAATTCCTTATCCTCTGTTTTGTTTTCCTTTCCTACACACACTAAATAATGGCATGCTGTTCGTAAAAAATCATAAAAGCTTTTCAGGGCAGCAAAACTTTCAAAGCCTGTATAAAAATGAATATCTGAAGGCTTGTTAATGAATTTATATAAGCAAAATTTTTCACTTGATCTTGTAGTTAATAAATCAAGATATTTTGCTTTTATTTCTCCTTTAGTTTGTGTTGGAATACTTGGCAATGATATGGAAGAAATTTGGAAGCTTAATCTTGAAGTACTGGTATTTAGAAATAAAGGCTGACTGGTAGCTGGTGAATTTTCTGTAACTTCCATACTTTCAAATAGAGGTTGACTGGTTCAAAATTGTGAAAGCTTGCAAGTAAATTCGTCTGCCGTAACTTTCAAATAGAGGTTGACTGGTTGTTTGTTGAGAGCTATAGAGTGATGGTCCAGGTTGAACTAGTAATTCTTCACTCTCAGATCCAAAGAGAGGCTGAGATGCCTCACTTGTAGAGACTTGTGTTGAAGGATTGCTTGTCCTAATTAAGATAAATCATATTAGATAAATTTATTCCACAATACAACATAATAATACAAACCATGGAAATTTAGATGGAACTGCAGTTCTCCTTAACATGGATCTGCCACGGTACTGAGGTATAGTCGAACCAGTAAAAACTTTGTTATCACTGGAGACGTCCCGAAATATGCCTGATTGGAGCAAAGGCTTCATTTTGCAAACCGACGCGTGTTATCAGGGTCTTGGAGCAGTGTTGACGCAAGAAGAAAGCACTGGTGTACGTTTCCCTGTAGCTTTCGCCTCCCGTCAGTTGACTCCTGCTGAGCGTAATTATTCTGTTACCCATCTGGAAGCGCTTGCAGTCATCTGGGCCCTGCAAAGATATGATGAACGTGGTATTAGAAACAGATCATCAAGCTCTACAGTGGTTACTCACCTTAAAAAACCCTAAAGGACAGCTGGCAAGATGGGTTTTCCGGCTTCAGGATCAAATAAAGTATGTCCCTCCATCCAGAACTGTGGGGGCTGATACTTTGAGTAGAGCTCCGTGCATTTCACCTGAAAAGATTTTTTTATGCCGAGTTCTGCAGTCGGTACGGCATTATTCCAACGTTCACTTCCACCTACAACCCAAGAGCTAATTATGTTGAGCGAAAAAGCAAGGATATTAAATATTTACTCACCATATTTACTGACATACACACGCAGTGGGATAATTATATTCCCGAATTGGCCTTTAGTTTGAGAACTACCTGTTCCCGTGCATTGAGCGTGTGCCCGGCATATTTAAACTTCGGACACGAACTTCGACTCCCGTGGGACTCTTCTATCGTCTCAGAAATAGAAGGTGTGGATCCTAAAAATCCATCATGTGCAAAAAACAAAATTCTTTAGGGCCATAAATATTGAGGTTCATCCTATTCCTATTCAGGCCTGATGATGCAAATAGATTTCTGGTTGTAGGATCCACCCTTCCACCCTCTTTCCTAAAACAACCTCGAAATCCCGTACAGTATGAATTGTATTAACATTGTACTGCATAACTTACGTCATGCCTACTCTCTCTAAGAGCAATTCTTTGTCATTTCCTCAACTTGATATAAAAATTCTATCCAGACCATGAAACCTTCCTTGGTTAGCCCCCTGTAACTCTTTGACTCTCAAATTGTCAAATGATTTAAATTAAATTTAAATTTAAACATTTAAATTCATCTCATTGCGATAATCGTTAGTGTTTTTTTTTTATGCTTGTATTGGTGTCTTGCCGTGCTGTATAGGTTGTAGTTCTCCTCTCTCGCCCAACCCACGGAGCGTTGGAACCACCTACGCAGTCGGCGGAAAGTTCAGCGCAGACTCATGGTCCACCAGGGTCTGCTGCGCCTAGTAACTGCGTCTAGGCATGGCCGCCTCGCAAGCTGCAGCCACCATCTTTTGAAGGGCCTTAGCCTTAGAAAATAATAAATCTGTACAAATTATACAGTGGGCGCGCATATTTTCCAAGATTAAACAGGGGGACGGTGGTCACAGTCAGGTCCGGGTTACTGTTCCAGAGCAAAGTCTTACTGTCGGGGCCCTAGCCCACCTGGCGACAGCCCGCACCCAAATCCACCTCGCCAACATAGGGCTCCTGGCAGAACACCAGGTCAAATTTGTCGCGAAACATAAGCGAGGGAGATGGCCGTCCTCCCTCTGCCTACATTTATTAGTAGACATTTTAAATTGAATGATAGTCAGTCTGTGCCCGACAGGCCCCACGCGGTCGAGGTAAACCGGGCAACCGTGATGGCCCACAATTAACTCCCGAGAGTGTTATGGCGGTTCTGGACTTTTCATTCTTCAGAAAAGCCTCACGCTTTTCTGGACAAAAGCAGGCGACGGCCTTGGTCTCCTGCTCTTCAGCCTGGAGAATGGCATTAAGAAACTTAACTTTTCCGTTGGCACTGGTTAGGGTAAAAAGGGGAACCCCTCCCTGGAGTACTCTGAAATTAAAATTTAAATTTAAAAAAACAATTTAAAAAAAAACTTAAAAAAAAATTAACAAATATTTACACTAAATGATCTATGTAGTTATGAACGTGGAAGCTTGCTTCCACGTTCGCTCTGCCAGAAAAGTTCATCTTCCATAGGAAGTTGGCCATATGTGGCGTATAATATCCGAGGTAGCCACGAATAAAAGTAACTAAACAAAAAAAAAAATATATACTTAATAATTATAATATTTACATGACAGTTATACAGTTATGGCGCTGCTCCAATGCCGTATGCAATTGAAAACAATCAAATATTCCGCCTATGTGTGGCCTAACTTATGTGTACATTTTTCTTACAATAATGAAATCGTATGGCAGGCACGTGGTGACAGCAACATCTTTAATTTTGGATGTAAACTGTTCAATTCTGAACTGAAGATCAACGTAGCCGTCCACTTGTTTGCACCCATTAGTTGTTATGAAACTGTCATTGGGATGCCAAGGGCGACCCCGCGCAACATAGGTCTTGCCATGGCAATTGAAGCACCTGCATGCTCATTGGGAGCCAATTACTGAACTGAGGAACCCGGCACCGCCACAGGCGGGGCAACTGACCACTACATAGAGAACATGTCATTGCCAGGATTCGTTTTTGTTAAATTTAGGCAATCCAGTTCTATTTCACCTGGTTCAGCATGTTGAACTGCCAATAAATGGTCGCATTCGTTGTTTGGTAGTAAGCTCCTGGCTGCTAAATTGGTAATGCTAATACATTTATCCAACTCGACTTGTTATTCGTGAGAATTGTCGAACAATCTCAAACGTTTTTTGCAACCGCATTTGCATCTTTTGGCTGTAATTGTTACTTGCGTCATATCGAATCTGTGGTGAACCATGTGATATTATGGAGGGGATAGGTGGGGTTTTGCCCGTGCATGAGAAAGTATGGCGCGTGCTAGTGTGTACACTCGTATTGTACGCGAATGCTGTGACAAGGAGTTGATCATGCCAACTTGTGGGATACCCGTCAATCAATGTTCGTAATATGCCCATCACTGTATCATTTAGTTTCTCGGTATGCCCATTCAGCCACCCGCAGTGCGCGGTGGTAAGACCCTGTATGATTCCTATTACCTCATTAATTTCTGCCATTACCTGGTTGTCGAATTCAGAACCCTGGTCA
>JAQGAS010002526.1:0-10056 GCA_034686365.1 Pachymerium ferrugineum
TCGGGAAATCAACCGATGGCTCAACAACCCCTCCTTGTCACTAACCCCATTTGTCAAATTCCACCAACAATTGACCCGCACCATCCGGATGATTCTGCTGCTATGCATCAAAACGCATCGATAGTGATTATGCGAGATGAAACGAACGATTCATCAATGATGGATCTTCGAAACGACCTAAATTTTCTCAATAACCTAAGCCCAATGTACTCAGAAAGAAGTAGTGACACTGACAAGACTGAAAATTTAGGAGAGTATTTCTCTAATTTCAAAGCTGAAACTCCGATGAACGATCAAATTTCTGTTCCACCTGAGACTGGTGATACTTTCAGCACTATGTTGTTATCTGGATTTACGACAGAACATGACGCGTGCCAGCAACAGCCGAATCAACAACAGCCGAATCAACAACAGCCGAATCAACAACAGCCGAATCAACAACAGCCGAATCAACAACAGCCGAATCAACAACAGTCGGAACAAACAAACTCGTGTATGTTTCAACAATCTTACTCGAATCAGTCAGATCTTCGGCCCCTGCACCCGGCTCATTTAGAACGTTCGTACCTGCATCAACCGCAATATCAGTGTCCACCCACGCAAGAATATCAGCGTCTGCCTTCGTCGCAGCAGCAACAACAGTGTCAGCCTTCGCCACATCACTCGTATATCAGTCAACCGGAACAATTGTGTCCACCTCCGCAAGAATATGGGCGTCCACTACAATGTCCAAACCCACCTGAACGATACACGTGCTTGCCTCAGCAACACCGATATTCAACTCAGCAGCGTCACTCGTACCCTCCATACTCATATCCCGAACATCCGTATTCATCCCGATCATATTTGCCTTCCCAGCCATCTTATTCCATAACACCTAACCTGACCAAAACACCGACGAGTGAATTCGATCGAAAAAATACTTACGAATCACCTAACGATCAACAATATCGTAACTTACAACAACCTACAAAATTTGAACCGTCAACTACTCCCCCTTATTCTCGAGTAATTCCAGATGCAGCGAGTGTAATTAAAGATCAACAAAATAGTAACTTGCGACCGAAAAAAATTTTTAAACCGTCAACTTCTCCTCCTCCTTCTCGCAAAAGTTCACCGGATCAAGCTAGCAACATTCCTCCCAATTCTAGCGTAAACAGTGTTTCCTCTCCAACCACCGATGCGGAACCTCAACCACCTTTCCCCGTTCATAAAGTGAAACCCATTATTTTGACCGAGTTAAGAGATTTCGGAACGCAAACTCATAAAACTGATGACTCGTGCGACCACGTTTGTAAAATCTGTAGTGTTAATCTCTCATTAGAATGTAAAGTCACTTCTTCGAATCAACAAAATCGTGAAGTGACTAATTATTGCTCGTTCTTAAAAGCCGATTATTTTGACGATAATAATAATGACTGTAATGATTGCAAGTTGTTTAGTAATAACGTAAAGTTGCAGCTTACTAAAAAGTCAGACTGCAACAATTACACCGTTCAAGTTTGGCGGGTCTTTATTAAAGATAAAAATCGCGTTTTCAAATTTTTTAAAAATCTGAAAACTCCCATTCTTGACGATCAATCCTACTTTAATTTTTTAGTGGAAATTTTAGATGACGATGTTGTAAAATATGCAAAATGTACAAAATTTTCAAAACCAATATTTTTGGACGTGATAGAATTTGTTATGAAGTTTTTGAGTAGGTAATATAATATTGTATAAAGTCTCTGTATATTTAAAAAAGTGTACGGTTTTTGTATTCTTTTTACTACTTGTACAGAGTAGTGTATATACCATATTTCACTCCTATAGCTTATATTTGATCACTATTAGCATTTCTGTTACTTTATATTTCTTTTTGGGGGGTTATTAAGATTCAAACTGAATTAAACCTTACTGGTCAATATTTTTTCTATAAGATAATAACAATAAAATATAGTAATAAAACTTGTCAGCCAATTATCTTTTTCACTCTCATTTCTAAAACACCAACCTTAAAAAAAAGTAATGCATTCGTAAAAACCTCAATCCTCAACTGCACTACTCAACTATATATACACACCCGTCGGCCCGCATAAGCTCGTCGTTTTGACAAAATCGGTCTTACTGATTAAATGTACTGTAAATCTTGATGAGAGATTTCATCTATCTATTTATAGCATCAACGAGGAGGACAATTTTTCAACCTTTCGAGAACAACCATCTCAATCAACGAGAAATGAGGAGGGTAATGACGGCGATTCAGCAGGTAAATATGAAATTTTTCTTATCCCAACATATATATATACAGCAATTCTACTTTAAATTGGTCAATTTGTTCTTATCGAGTTATATTTTTCCCTCAAAAAAGTATTAATAAAAAGCTCGCTGACTGAACTGAATGTGTGACTTTTGAACTATAATTTCTAGGTATAAGTGAAACAACATCGGTTCCAACTCCGTTAATTTCAAACCCTTCGAGTGAACAGATTTGTTCGAAAATGAACAATGTTCAAGATTTTTTGAAAGCAAATATTGGTAATTTTAAAAAAGGAGTATTAAAAAGTATATATATACTACATACAGTAATATCATTTTATATTTTTTGTACAGCTTTTCAAGAAAAAGTGTTTAAAAAACTGGAAAAAATGCAAGAACAACTGACTTGTTTTCAGAAGCAAATTCGAGATATTTTTATTACCCTGCTGCAACAAAGAGAAAGTCATAGTAGTGCAATATTGTCCATAGAGGGAATTCCTAAACTCCCACTCGAAAATGAAGTGGAATTACTAAAACTGGAGAAATTTGCAGATTTAGAAGAAAATAAAAACAATCTGGTAAGTCAATATTCACGTGTCATTTTAAGTCAAAGCTATATGTATATATAGCA
This sequence comes from Pachymerium ferrugineum, assembly GCA_034686365.1. NCBI lineage: Eukaryota > Metazoa > Arthropoda > Chilopoda > Geophilomorpha > Geophilidae > Pachymerium > Pachymerium ferrugineum. Next base: position 2,870 of record JAQGAS010002526.1, read on the forward strand.
GTTACCGTAAGCTTACTCTTTTTTTTTGTTTGTTTTCAGATTAATTATTTAGCCAAAATTGGTGGAACAAACCTGAATAACATTACGAGAAATGTAATGAGAAAGGTTTTGTCAATCGAATTGGCCAAAACATTCTGTTATACGGGAAAGAAGGGGAAGAAAGCCTTCGGCAATTTAAAGACTTGCGAAATAATTCGAGGTAGAAACTATTTTTTAATAAAGTTTGCGTTGTAGTATATACTTCTCGTACACGCAGCACATTTTTTGTATATATTTCTATTTTTTATTTTTTTATTTTTTTACAGAGGCAATTAAACGTCATAATTGTGACGACACGATGACCGAAGAGAAGGTTAAAAAAGCCATTAGTAAATGGCTCATCAATGCACCTTTTGTCGGAAGAGGAAAAAAGAGGTGAAATTATGAAACTTAAATATTAAACTAGGTTTACCATTCTATCTTTGTTTTACATCAACAGGTCATCCACTGAAGCAGAGTTATAAGAGAAAAGTATATAACCAGAGTGTAATTTCAAAACCGAGCGAGTCTCTTAGAAAAATATTAGATTAGATAATGTAGTAACGTATTTAGGCCATTTTAACCATGAAAATGCGGATGGTCGCAATCCACACTTTTATTATGAAATATAAGCGAATTCAACTTCACCTATAAACTGTTGATTGATCATTTTTGTTATTCGGTAGCGCGTTGCGTTTTCTATCTCAGATGTTGCAATGCACAATCACCTATTACGACGCTAAACACTTTGGTGGCACAAATCACTTTCAATACACACGATCACTTTGATTGCACAGATCAATAGCCCCACAAAAAAAGTGAAGAACCAGTTAATGGGAAAAAGCGGACAAAATAGTTCACAAGACTATGTTCAAACTTTAAGATTAACAATTGCACTTGGCATTAAATCAATTTCTATCCCCAATTAATTTCCAGGACCCACAACTTCGAGAGCATTACTTAGGGTTGGAACTAATATCCTGCCGTCCCTTAGGCGAGGTAACACACTCTCAAAATGGGGGACAAGGTGGAGGGCGATGTTACGAACAATCTCAATTGACAAATTTTTTAATCCAAACAATTACACACGAGGTGTTTAATACTCCCAGTAAATACTAATTTTACAAAGGACTCTCGTAGTAGCAATCTATCCATCAACCGATACCCCTCCAGCACTTTTTGTATTTATATACTTACGAACTTGCGTTCTTTTTATATTCACAAAAATTTAATACCGAGCGAGTAAATCTGTTTTATTGGCAATCAACTCTCCACGAAACAAAAAGGAATGGGTGAGGATGACACGTTCCAAACATAACTCAACCATTTGAAGATGCCAACTTCACCACCGCGAGTGGAATCAACTGACACAAAATTACGTCCAATACTGTTGGTAAAAAGATGTGTACGAGAATAAATCAAAGATCCGAATGGCGAATTCTTCCCAATTGTCGTTTAATTTGCTACCCCTCAAAAAAAAATGTCAACACGATCCAAAAACTCAACTCTCACTTGTTACGAGAAATGAAAAATAAACAGAAAGACCATTCATTATCGTTGAGTGAAGAAAGGAAGGTGGAAGGAGATGACAGCTTACAAACAACACACCAGAGTGGTCCCTAATCCAAAACTCGTTGATATCAATCCTCGATCCCCAGTTTTTCCCCTTTTCACTTTATAAAAAAAAATCATTTCTTTAAGCTGACAAAACGAATCGTGATTCTGTAACGAGCTAAATTCGAGTATGCTTTTCTCCGATTATAGTGGAAAAGAAACGTTATGTGGGTGATGGAAAGAATGACGACAAACTCCACGATGAACTCTGTTGTGCTCCAATAAACACAATCACAAACCACTGAGACCTGTATATATATAGGTCAAGTTGCATCCGTTCAAATTTCATTCCTTCAGTTTAAATACGGTGTTTCGAGTGTATATATATATTTTTTGTTGTTATAAATAAACTGAGTTAGTCGATTTATACCTCACATTTATTCATTCATTTCATAAACCACGGAATTCACAGAGAGTCTGACTTTCGACCCTAATGTGGTTTATGCGATTTGATTCGATAACAGAGCTTGCGAAAAAATCCCTTTTAATTATGCAACCTCGAGTACTACTGTACATATATACGTATGTATACACTTATGAAGCAATAAGTTGGTCACGTGATCCACAGGAAGAAAAGTCAATGTTTATGCGTTGGCGTTTGTAATTGCGCTGAAGCCACGGCTGGTGAACAAGGTATAAGGGTAGGGGAAACGGAATTGAGTGTAAATTTATGTTGTTTTGCAGAAGACATAAAATTATGGAATCATTTATCAAAGATGTTCAAGATTTAATACGAATAAATGAACGGTTATGCGAAAGTATGGATGTGTCAACGTCACTGAAAGAACAATCGATGGAAATAAAGGTTAGAATACAGCAAGAACTAAACATTATCCAAAATATAAGGTCAGTTTTTTTATTTTTATTTTTTTCTTTTCCCAATTTTAATAAATATTTCCATCTTTTTTTCCAGTAATGGGACTCGTGAATCACAAATGCCTGAATCAAATACTCAGCTAACCAACCTCCCCCACCAAGAACAGCACCAAGCATTTTTTCCACCTTGTTTACCAGCACCATTTTATGTACCTGGATTACCACCAGCACCATTTTATCAACATGGATTTTTCGCACCAGGACCACTTTCGTGGACACAGCCAACCGCACACGGCAGTAATCGTAGAGAGGAGCAGAATACTGTGCGTCCAGAACGGGTACAAACATTGTCCGTATCTAGCCTGCCGAGTTCACAAAAAAATACACCACCACTCAGCAAAAATGATCTTCGTCATAAAATAGAAAAAAAGTATAATTTTTAAATCAATTATTTTATATACATGTACATCGTAAAAAATATCTCGGTTTGATTTAATAAACTGTAACATGCACCCAAAATAAAACTTGTAGAAAGGTTAGGTTGTAGGTTAGGTTGTATTTTGTTCAATAAAAATCGTGTTCAATTGATTTTCATGGATTCATACTGTTTAAAACTTTGATTGATGAAAAGTCCTTGTCCAGTCGCGTTACGTGCGAGGATTACACTGGGTTTTTTCAAACACACACTCGACCTAATTAAAACGATAATTAATAAAGTGTACACGTGTTAATTAAGAGTCTCTTCGAAGCTCCTCTCTTTCCCACATTTGTTAACAGAGGTCATTACACCGTCCACCGCAGGATATTTCTAACAACAAAATCTAACCGGCTCCATTTTTAAATTGAAATTAAAAAAAAGAGAGCAGATACTTCAATTAAACACCACCTTCAATTAAACCCGATACTGAGAGCGATAAACAACTCGCATGTATACCGCAAATATTTCTAAATGGTGAAACGTAACATCCAGCTTTTGAATTTTTTTTCTTTATATCACATCCAAAATCTGAGGGGTCGAAAATTCCCCCTACCCCCTTTTTTCTGGATTCAAATTGCTCACTCTCTTCGGTTATAGGTTATGATGGGGTTATGCGAAGGTTTTTTTTTCACGAGAGACAGTCTTAGAGAAAAAGCGCGGTGTAAATGCCGGCAAGTTAACCCAAGGCGGAGCTTTCTTGTTGTCGAATTTAATTACATATAAAGGTCGTCTGGACCTTCTCACTACTACGTGCGCAAAAAGCCAGCATTCTACGCCGTATTTAATTCTCGTGTTTTAAATAAAAAATAATACGTTAATAAATTCAAATTTGTGTACTCAATTGTTTGATTTTGTTATATTAGGATTTTAAACATTGCTTTGATACTGTAGAGCGTGACTGCTCGCCTCTGTTTAATTTTTTTTAATATTTTTATTATATTTTTATTTCGACTTTTATTTATTTTATTTAACTTTTTTTCTTTATTTTTTTTTTACGCACTCTCAAAGTGGTATAAATCAGATTATAAATCAGATTTATACTCCCGAAGGACGCACGTATGATTGGAGAAGGCACTGAAGATAATACGCTCTCAATTTCTTCAATACTCTCACTTGAAAAACTCAGCTATCAGTACCAATATTCAATTCTGAAACTTATTTGGATATAAAACTGTCTGGTTAGGAATGAAAACAATCAGACTCTGCCACTGTGTCATGGAAAGTGGACTGTGAGAAAAGCTCGAAGAAAAAGGAAATGTACACCGTATAAAATATCAACTCTGAAGAATTCGACCGCGTTGAAGAAAAGGCACGGTATCCCCAAGACCAAGTTAAGTTCGGAGTTTTAAAACAACCGAGGGAAGTAATGGCTCTTCAAATCATACATTGATTTTAATATCGAATCAAAATCAGCTGTCAACGAGAGCAAAAAATTTGTGAAACACTCGGCCGACATAATCCTCGTAACTTTTTCGGCATAATCTTCGTGACGACGAGACGATTCGCCGTCAGATATCAATAGTGGTTCGATACTCCGCGTAACAAAAGGTTATTGTGAGCCAATCGGTGTTAAACTCTTTTATTACCACATCTAATTTCACCTACTTTTTTTTCTGAGCCACGAGGTCAAGTTAAATTGTGGAAAGGATGAAGTTCTCTTCACGGCTAATTAACTACAAACAACAGCATTGTTTTTTGTTAGAATGGTGAAAGTCAACGGAATAAATTGTTATTAAAACTTTTTATACATCTAACAAACTTGACTACTCTTACAACTCTCAACTAAGCTCGTTTTACAAAATTTAGAGCCATGAGTGAAACTGGGAATGAAAATTCAAATAGAAATGGTAAGCAACTTGAGATATCATTTTCATTTTTCTATAGTAAAGCTTCTTTTTATAACTTTCTATTTTTTTTTGTAATTTCAGAGAGAAATATCTTTGAAGTAATGACGGGGTTGTTTCGTGAATATCAACTTCAGAATAATATTACCTTGATCGAACTTAGATTCTATGTCTCACAAACGGTTCCACAAACGGGACTCTTGGACACACATGTAAATCTTTTGCCTAATGGACCATCGGACGGACATGGGTCATGCGCAATCTGTTTGGAGAATTTTAAAAAAGATGCGCACGTTATAACCATTCCCGATTGCGGTCACGTATTTCACGATGACTGCGTAAGGGAATGGTTCAAAAATCATTCAACGTGCCCGTTGTGTCGAATAGACCTTAAAAAACCGACCACAAACCATCACTAAACTGTAAATTTATAACGTTTATACATTTAGCACATTTTTCGTTCGTTTTCACTCATTTATCATTGTCTTAATAAATTTTGTCATAAAATATAAAAAACGTCTTTTTTTTTTCAACTTAGGAAAGTACTGGAGATGAATTAGGATTATATAACTGCTAGTGACAGTAAAGTAAGTCATGCGCAGTTGAGAAACTACCAAATTTCACACAAAAAGCAGATTTAAAAGTTGAATAACTATATATATACAGCCCAGTTCACGTTAAATTGCCGTTTTACTATAGGTAGGAGGTCAAGTAAACTTGCCGTTTTCATTTTGGTAGGCACATCTTTAATGACGGATAACTTAAAAACCATAACTACCTTACATCTGAAATTTGTACCAGTGATAGGAATATGTGCCCTCTACAACCACCTAAAATTTCAGACGTGAGATAGTTATGGTTTTTAAGTTATCCATCATTAAAGATGTGCCTACCAAAACGAAAACGGCAAATTTACTTGACCTCCTACCTATTTCAAAACGGCAAATTAACGTGAACTGGGCTGTACAGTGACATATATATATACTTACTTACTGATAAAATTCTCACGCGTTTCGCTTATATACTTAAGCCTTATGCAGTTTGCCTGTCGCGCATGAACTCTCACGGTATCCTAATGATCCCATCCACGCACGCAAATCTCCCGAGAGGATTGAATTTTATTAGCTGCGAAAACCAAAATTGTTTCTGACAAGTCCTGTGACAGATGGATCGACTTTAACTTTTTTTTTATCTTTTATTAACTCTCATAGGCTGATGAGGAGAAAAAGATAAGCTCGAATGAACTGAACAAATAACGAACAAAAGCAAATAGGTGAAAGTAATTTTCTTTCGAGAAAAAAATAAACTCAACTACTGTCGTGACTGCAATTGAAGTGAAACCATTAAATATCGGAAAGCTGGGAAACGAGAGGAACACAACATTAGATAAGAAATATCATGGTGGAGTCAGGGGGATATTGTTTGCCTAGCATGACCTATTTTCACGAAGTTGCTGGAAAGCTGGGAAACGAGAGGAACACAACATTAGATAAGAAATATCATGGTGAAGTCAGGGAGATATTGTCTGCCTAGCATGTGATTTTATACACAAAATATCAGCTCCGGAATAATATTCCCGTTAATGAACTCAAATTGTCTCGCTCCACAAACGAGACTTTCAGACCCGCGCATAAAATTTTTTTTTACTGATGAACCATCAGATGGGACATGGATCATGCGTCACCTGTTTGTGGAGGATTTTAAAAGGGACGAGCATGTAATAAACCCTCTCTGGTTGCAGTCGCATATTTCATGACGATTGCTCGTCAATTTTATCGAGGAAATATTTTAAATCTTAGCGCAAACAAACCTAAGCAAAGAAATTCAGTAATGGGATTGAACAATTGACTAAAGTTCCTCATTAATTACATCAAACTTCAATTACAAATAAAACTCATTTTGTGTCAAGTTTTAACCCTCTCCCACCCCACCCTCACTCCATTCCCCACTCACAACTCTTAAAAAAAATACTCTAAAAATTTCAATTAACCCAAAATAAAACAAATAATAAAAAAAATGTTTTGTCCTTCTAAATAATGAATATAATTTTACAATAAAACTTTCATCAAAAAGGTGGAAGAACCAAACATCCTCAGGCGATAAGATGATTACTCGCATTTGAAGTTTTTAAAGGAATTTTTCCCCCCTCCTCATTGGTTGCTGTATTAGTATAAGCAGGTGTTTCAATTGAATTTGTAGTGACCTACACACCCCTGACCTACATATATAAAAAAATGTTCACTCATGCTGTAAATTCTCTTGTGAAACGCCGTCTGCTTTATATAAAAGCGGTGATTTTCTGTGAACGGAGCTGTACTTACATACAAACTCGCGGGATATTTTTTTTTTGTATAACACTCTTGTGATAAGTTTTTGACCGAGTGTTATACAAAATGAATTGCAAATCTTTACAAATG
>JAQGAS010002527.1:0-10055 GCA_034686365.1 Pachymerium ferrugineum
CAGCAGACGAAATTGAGGATTAGTGCCAGTAACATTTACTACTGGCAGCAGACGAATTTGACGGTTAGTGCCAGTAGCATTGCTACTGGCAGTAGCCACTCCGTATTTTTAAACGTATATTTTTAAATTAGGCAGCAAAAATTTTTTTATAAAAAGTCTAAGCTCCATTTTGTTCCATTAAGAAATGTCCAATTGCACATATGTAAATATCCATCTTTTAACGCTTTAGTGTAAGCTAATTTAATACTATTAGTAAAAAACATGTGTTCTACAGGAATTCGGTTTACGTAAGATTGATTGTATAATTACAGCAACAATTAGAATTAAACAAAGAAAACAAATATCTGACCTTTTTGCGAGAGAAAATGTAAATAAACATGCGGTGCAAAATTATACTTTATATAGATGGAAAAAAGACCGAATTCTATTCACTTGTCACCAAAAGGTTCGATTTTATAACACACTGTAAAAACTTTATCCCAATACCAGCTGCATTTTGATGCCCTGTATTCCAATACTTGCCTCATTTGGGTCTACGCGTACACCCACAGTATTTTCAAGTGTTAATTTAAACGCCCATTTCAATATTTAAACATTGTAAGCATGCAAATAAATGGTGATATAAAAGTGGATTTGATTTACACGTTCAAACTCTTATGGCCATACAACCTTAACACACCCCTTTTTTACAGTGCATATAATTAAACCTTTTTTTTTGGGTCTTTGAATTTTGCATAGCTTGGAACAGTTGGTTAGTAGATTTTTTACACCTTATTCTACCTGCTCTTTTAAGAGTGTAAAATGTCACGTCATGGGGTTAAACACCCCCCCCCCCTCCTCTGCGTTTTATACGTAAGCAAATTATATTTTTTTCTCAAACTTTAAACAGCTGATGACAAATTTTTATTAAATTGTTCAGCCTTACACGCACAGTTTCATTCGATTTCACCCTTAAAATTGTAATGTTAATATAGCACGTTGACACTAATTATGTGGACTCAATACTAACCCTTAGCGTTGGTGTAAAACACCAGCACTACATGTATTACTGCACAAGCCAGCAACAGCAATATTGGTATCCACGATAACACCAAAAGTTTTAGGTATTTACACCAATGTCGTTACAGAAACAATTACAATTATATAATTGTAATTGTTTCTGTTGATATAAAACAAGAGTTTTGAGTATAGATCAAAGTCGGTTTCGAATAAATTGCAGGGTATGAATTTATGTGGAAGAAAAATTGAGTATTTTATCTAGTTGAAATTCAAATCATTTTTCGCTGAATATAAAAGGAGTAACAGCATGAAGCCGGTAATATAAAGAAAAAATATGGATTTTTTTTTAAAATTTAGTCAGTTTCATCTTACCGCAATGAAAAGAACAAAACCAATTTATTTTATAATAAATATTAAAGCTCACGTAAAGTTAATTTTAGAAATTTGAAATGACTGATAAGTGTGATATAAAGAAGACATTTTCTTAAATATAAGATATGTATAAAACTTGAGCAAAGTGAAAGCTTCTGCTTTCTGCTTTGTGCTTATCAAGATGTGACATGTGGTTCAAAGTGTAAAATTCATTCTGTTGGCATGGTGATGGTGTATGGGTTGATGGACCCTTTCTCCGCTATTGATTTGCCTCAGGGATACTCCTTGAGGGGAATGACTTTGACTTTCCCATTCACACTTAGCAAAATAATCACTTGTGCGCTGAAACTTTTTCATATTACTTTCCTTGAGAAATTCAACACCATAGATGAAATTTTTTGAATGTAGGCAACTGGAACTTTAATGGGGAGTTGGGAAATGCGCAAGAGTGAAGTGAATTGTCAATGATAGATTGTATGTTGAAAGGTGTTTTTATCTTTTGAGAGATTAGTTTTGTGAAGTAGTTTAACAAATCTGCACCTTGGGATTTGTGTTTTCCACATGGTTTGTTTTGAGGTGATTCTCTCAGAATGTCAAGGAATTGTTCCTTTGAGGTTACTTGATTTATGTTTTCTTGTAAGTAGCAGGTTGGTATTCTGCGTTTGTGTGATGGAAAAATTAATCCTCTTTCTTTTCCATTTGATGCATATATTGGATACTCGTACTGGAACCACTATTGGAAAACATCCAATAATTTGGATATAGGGTTTTTTTCAAGTACACGTGCAAAGAGTAAATTGGAATACCTTTAAGTCACTTGTTGTAATAAAACCTATTACCTGTATGTTCCCTCAGATCAAAGTTTATGATAGACAACATCACCTTATTAAAGAGGTTGGGCAGCTTTATTCTAAAGAAAATTCTTATACCGAACGCATAGACTCTAAAAACGATAGGTACTGTCTTTATTTTATTAGTCAAACCAAAGTTGACAACCAAACACATTCTTGTCAATACCATGCCCAAGTATTGCTGAAATTTGGTTATCTAAACAAAACCGCAAAAAATATTTTTGGGTCAAGGTAATTCTCCATTACACTTACATATTTAAGCAGCATTTCTACGGACCTAAACTGAAAAAAAAATTGCGTATTAAGGTGTAATTAAATCCGCGAGTTTATGTTGTCGTGTAACAGAAAATATTTATGTACGGTTATCAAGTAAGTTTGTATCTTCGTTTAACAGATTAATGTTTATTTGTCCAGTGAATATTTTCACCCTGAAGAATATTACCCAGCCAATGAAGGTTGAAAAATTTTGTGACGTTGTACTCTACACAGAAACGACTTGGCTATTTTAACTGAAATATCCAACGTAGAATAAAATAGAGATATTTGAAGCAAGCACTGAACTTATGACCATATTATTTTTCCTCTTTTCCATTGAAATGGATCTTGGAGTATTGTATTTCATACCAGTGAATAATAAAAGTTTCTATTATATTGTACAATAACAAGAGGGGTTTACAATAGAAAGGTGGTGCAACTGCTGTATCTATACTATATGCGCGTACGCTATTGGTAATTTGCAGTGACAATGCATTGTTAAAATAACGATAGCGATAAAGCATATCAATATCGGAGCAGTTGCACAATCTCTTCAGAGGTTTTTGATATTACTATGCGCTACAAGCATGGTGCAGTTAGAGTCACTTTTACCTCCAATCAAATTTGAAAATATAAAAGTTATGCTGGGGACACACGAATTAAGGTATATAAGCTTATATATATTTAACTTTTATATTATCTAATTTGAACCAATTAATATATATATATGATATCGGAGCAGTTGTCAAATATATAAGAAACAAATTTTGACATTCTGTCAGATTTTTTATTGAAAATTTCAGCTTCTTTGAGAAGTTGAGGGGTTCAAAATGCATGACAGATCTTTTTTAATTTTGAATTATTGTTAATAAAATGGTTTGTTCTGGCGAATTGCTTTCCAAATTCATGGTTTGACGAACCAAATTAATATTTTCCCACCTTTCAGACCACACAGAACTTAACTGCAAAAAAAAAAAAAATTAATTTTAAGAAAGAAAAAGCGAGTGTTTTTTGTTTGGAACACTCTATGAAGTGGAAGCCATGCCATGATTATTAACAACCCAAACTTTACAGCATATTTATTAGATGGTACCTTTTTCTACATCTTTTTTATGAATAGCACGCCTATGTTAAATTACGCATCCAGGGTATAGGTATTCAAGTTTTTAGCTATTTCTTTGCATTTCTAAAAAAAAATTTTCTTAAGTTTTTCACAGTTTTTAAGGTTAACGAATCGCCTAATTGTACAAAAAAATCTTGCAGTGTAAGAAGTTTGTTTGTTACTAATTTTTTGTTGAAGGGTTAAGCTAATGTCAAGAATGTTGACCTAATGTTGATGGTGGTGGGGCTGTGATAGCAAGTCAATGTTTCCTGCGATTAATTTAATAACCAAGAAACAGGTTTAATGGCTTATTGTAATAAGACTGAACTTCCTGATAAGTTGGTCAGTTAGAGAATTGGGAATTGTCGTACACTCTTAAAAATCCGGGTGTCATACAGTTCGGTTTTCGGTACAACTGCTGTCCTAAATATTGTACAGGTTTGCAGTGTAAATATGCACAACATGTGCTTCCTGCACGTAAATTAACACTGTGTGCAGTGTAAATATACACCATACAGAGTAACAGTGCCACCCTGGCAGCGTGAAGGGACATTTAACCTCTAAGTGTTGAATTTGGTATAATTTGACACTCAGAATGTAGTCCCACCCTACGCAATTGCACGTTAGCTATAAACTATTTTTTAACAACAGATTAATAACTTGGCTTCCATTTTAAAATGCAAAAAGACTTTAATTAAACCATAAGTTTCACTTTGTTATGTGTGGTGTTAGCCGTGATATGAATGGTTGCGTGGCTAATTGCACACCACAAACGAGATATAAAACCGCCTAAACATTTGAAAGAGTGACATGATGGAAAACACTTAAAGCATAATATCTCGCGCTTTCTTTAGCGAATAATTTATCACATACGTTGACTTTTTTTTCATTCCAACGTTTTTTTTGTAATGTTAGTTACGTAATGTAAAAGCGGCAGATGGTGCTTTAGTATAAATACATGTTTCATCGTAAAACTAACATTTTTTATGGACCAAAGATTTTCTTTTTCAAATAAAATTGAAAAATGCATTTTAGCAATTTTAATAACATGACGGATTGTATCTAATATTTTCTAATGCATTACAAAGTGTAATGCTATGGAAATATTCTAACGTTCATTGCGTCACTCGACTTTTAAGAATTTAGTATGTCAACTTTTCAAAAGAATTTATTCGTCAATAGAGTGTTTTAAGGTTGTTTGTTTTTGTTTCTTAGAATTTTAAATAATGTATTCTGAAAATTCGATATAAAGAATTAATGAATATTAAAAATTTCTTATTTTTCATCAAGTCTTAAATTTAAATTAACAATGACATTAAATTTCAATTAACTACATAATTACATAATTCGTTATTAATGCTTCGGTTGACTTAATCAAATAAATTGATTTTATAGAGGGTTTGCAGACTAAGTGTGAATCAGTTGTTCTGTTAATCGATGTTGAATGTTAATAGACAGCGATTTAGCTGCGGTTAGTCGTATGTGATTTTGCAGAACTTAATTAGACTAGTGTAAATGCCGTGTGGCATGTCTGAATTAAAGGTGGCAAGCAAGAATAAGTAAAAGTAATTAGTGCAACTATTGATTAATCGTTAATAGAGCACCATGACGGTTAGGTTTTGAGATAAAAAAAATATTAAATGAGGTGTTTGGTAGAAATTTTATTTGGAAGTGGATTTTAGAGAAATTTTTCGTAATGAGTGGGAGTGATTCGACCGTGTGAGTGTCTGAACAGATGAAAAAATGCGTTGGACTCTTTTTATCAAGGTTTCCCAGCCATTCCACTTCTTGTACTCTTTGGCTAGCGAATGTGTAACATGAAATATTCTCATTTCGAGGTTTGTAAATTGCTTGTTCCTTTTTGAGAGTTTACACATGCCTTTCTAATTATAATCAATAAATCTGGAAAAGGCTAAATAGACTCACTAATAAACCAAAACCGCCAATATTGGATCGCAAGTAAAGTGTTTTATTGGGTTTATGATTGTAGGTTATTTTTATTATAATAAACATTAAAAGTTAGAATTGAATATAAAAACAAAATTGATAAAGATTTTATCTGGAACAAAATTGAGCATAACCCTCAATTTTTGGATCCAGCAGACTATATTGCTTATTTTGAATAGGGAAAAGCATCGCTTGTGAAAAGCTCACGGCCCCACTGAAATTTTTTGACTTTGCCATGATAATGTGGTATTGGTAACAGTTACTCAATTAAAATAGTAATAAAATAAATTACTACAATAGTAAGAATCTTCAACGTTGAGTTCCAAGTTGTTTCCGTTTGTTAGGTTTTGCGGACAAGATCATGGAGATGATCTCCATGACAAGATTAAGAATTATTATTGAATGAATATCTCATAATGAATGAACCATATTACAAGTGACCTGAAATTTGGATGCACTTTATGGTTAATAAATTCTGTACTTTGCAAATAACATGTAACACGTGCTTGCACCTTAGCCTTTAGATATTGTTTGCAAAGCAATTTGAAAACCCGAATCTCATGTTATAAAACCAAAGAGCATTACGTTTAGAAATAGTCAGAGAATTCCATCAGAAAGCTGAAATAGATCGATGTTTTTCTTTAGAGAAAAAAAAAACCTTCAGTAGCATGACTTTTTTTGTAAAATGAGATGGGGAAGGGATTGCTGCTTACACAATCAAAGGTGTTACCACATGGTAAATGCTGCAATATTTGCAAACAGTGGTAACTATTTCTTAATAATGATTGAAATTAAGAATTACAGTTAATGGCATTAATGTCTGGAGGCGTGTACAATGTCTAAAAATTAGGGTTTTGCTTCGATTTGTTTACTCCTCACAATTAACTTTTTTTAGTCTTAATTAGTTTTGTTAGTGTTAATGAAAGGGTAACTTCTGGAATTTTCTGCATTGTGAGAAATTTTAATTGGCAATTTGATGAATAGTAAGTTAAGTAATGTAGACGATATAAGCTTGGATACTTTAGGAATATCGTATATCTGAATAGGAAACTTTAACAAAAGATTCGACCTAATTTTGTAATTTGTATTGCGAGATATTGTTAGCGTGATGCATAATAGAATATGAGTAATTAGACCTAATTATACTCCATACATATTTCAAAAGGGTCAAGACATTTGAGATATGAATGGTCAGTTGAATTATACAATGATTTAAAGTGATGTTGCTTAATTAAATTGAAGGTCTAAAAACTTATTCTGGGCAAATGTTTGTGTATATTTTACAAAAGTGACGGGACCAAAAAAATGGTAAACCTAAGAATTGCAGTTTGATGAAGACAAGGGTCGATGACAGCAGACGCTAACGGATTTTCCATCAAAGTTGTAATGAGAAAGGACACTTTGCCATCCTTGTTCGTTGTGTTGAGACAGCTATCTCTTTGATTTGATTTTATTACTTCCTCTTTTCAGTCTCCAGTTTTCAGCTGAAAAACGAAAACTGTTTTTTTTTTGTTCCAGAATTCACAGCAACACCTGAAAGAAATTTACGTTCACTGTTAAAAATAAAGTGGTATAAAACACTTAAAAAGGTGTTTGCAATTGTCACTATATGGACCTCCTAAAGGTAGTTGTACACACCATTGCTACAGCTATTGCAATACAAACTGTAACACCATTTCCACATGCAAGGGAGTGAATTTGGCATGAACACTATTTGGGTGCTCAGCAGCTTACACCTTATATGCGTAGAAATGGTGTTAAAATTTGTATTGCGATAGTTATAGCAAGGGTTTTTACAACTACTTTTAGGAGGTCCATATAGTGACAACTTAGGTGTTGTGTACCACCTTTACGTTTAACAGTGTAGATTAATAGATTTTTTTTTTTTTGCATTATCGTTCTTTTTGGCCAGGTGTTACAAGATGAAGGCAAATAAATCCGATTTTGATGGTGCATTGCCTGAAGCTAGAATTTCAGAACTAAGAAAGAACATTTGGAAACAAATGGCAAGTGCAGTTATTCACAAAGCAGTTTTCAATTTTGCCTTAAGTATAGTTTAATGAACTGGCCGCACTTCTATGGAAGATGGAGATATGAAGTTATTAGGAATGTACTGTAGATGAACACGCCGTTTGCAATATTGATAAAAGAAACCGTAAAAACAAGATAATGAATTCAGTTTACATTACACATCAGCTTCAAGTCAAATGTGCTTCTTTGGAGATGACAGTTTACATGGCTTAAATAATATTCAATTTGAAGGACGAAAAGTTGACTAATGTAATTGAATTTTTATCTTACAGTTCTAATTTTGCGATAAGGTTTTTAAAAAGCGAAAGAAATGTTTTTTTTTTCTTTTTGTTGATATGTACGAATATCTTCTATAGATATTCTAGGCTGCTTCATGGACCTGAGAATTTTATTATTAATGTAAAAGAATAGTGCCTTAGTTCATACAATCTTTATTTACTTATATCCTGATTTAAGTGTGTATTTAACTCAGCTAAAGAAGATGTAAGATTTGAAATTGCTTTATAAAGAATTTTAGTTTTCTTTTTTTAAGTCCATTTTCCACTGAAGGCTCCACTATTTCTCAATGGAATTTTATCCAATTCTCAGTGGGTATAAAAAGTGAAGGAACTGAAACTTTTTTTAACAAGTTAGTTGAATTTGGGCTAATAGGTTTTGGCATCTCTGCTAGCTATGACGTCATCATATATGGTCAGGGTATTGGAAACGTGCTGCTGATAAATTGCATTTAACTTGAACACAATCTTTATTCGTGCTGAATAAAGCTTTTTCAGCCTAAAGAAAGATTTCTAAAAAAAAGTGAATGAAAAATGTCTTGTTTAGAAATAGAAATAGCCTAAGAATTAGTTAAATAATGAAGAATGTACTGTGAAAAGTCGATAAAGAAATGCTGGTATTGATTTATACATGTGGATAAACTTCGCTCTTTTGTCATGTTTCATAAAAGCGCCGTCTTTTTGGAGATTAAGAAATATGCGACTGTTGGTTAATAGAAGAGAAGTCGTGAGAGGTCAGGTGCAAGGAACGATTTTTGAGTTGGGATAAAGACTATTCACGTGCACTGCATCGGCATAAAGGGTTAGAATTGCATTCTTTGGAAGACGACTGGTATAACTATAGAGAAGTAGGCAGGGCCTTAGCATAAATGAACTACTCCAATCAGAAAGTTGACTGATAAACTGTTCTCAGAAAACAAAAGTATTAATAACAAAATTGTTGACATGGATGCTTATTGTTTGTTCAAAAGCAACTTTGTTTGCGGCTCTTACTGTTAAAAATAAAGGTGGTACACAACACCTAAGTTGTTGTCACTATATGGACCTCCTAACAGTGGTTGTAAACACCCTTGCCATAACTGTCGCAATACAAATTTTAACACCATTTCCACACATATAAGGTCTAAGCTGGGCACTCAACTAGTGCCAAATTCACTCCCTTAGGGCATGAATTCACTCCCTAAGCCCCAGCTTACACCTTATATGCGTGGAAATGGTGTTAAAATTTGTATTGCGACAGTTATGGCAAGGGTGTTTACAACCACTTTTAGGAGGTCCATATAGTGACAACTTAGGTGTTGTGTACCACCTTTATTTTTATCAGTATACTTTGCAACTGGCTGGAAGAAGGTGTTTTTCAGATGGTCAATAATAACTTTTGTACATTTTAGGAAGGCAAACTTAACAAGAATAACTGAAATCTAGATGAAACGTCCTAGCTCCTGATTGCAGGTGTAGCAGAACATCCCACTAAAAATAGCAGGTTTCAAAATGTACAGGTGAAAGGCGTTACATCCTCGGTATGCTGTTAAGATATCAATAGTTACTCCCTGTTGTATAAAATAAATGACAACAAATGGAAGGAGGAAAATTGCCTAACATTGGGTGTTAATTGATGCATTAAAGGGTTACCAGATAACTTATACATCAGCAATCTCCTATAAATAATGCAATTATAAAAATCCTTAGAGAGCTAATAACTTTCATTTTATTGACTACAGAATAACTCCTTATGACAAACGTAATGGTCAATATGAGAGTGTACATATCCTATAACCACATGCCTGTACATGATATTACAATTTGATAACTATGTTTGGGCATGGCCAACGTGCATTTATATGGATGTAATTTGATGCCTGCATGCCACAATTTGAGATAATGTTTCTGATTATCTTTAATAATTAGCGAAAAAAAATGGCTTTTAAACCTATCTTAAACTTAGGCACATAAATACAATTTCTTACTGCATTGGGTAAGTGATTGCAAGATTAAGATAAAATTGATGGTACAAATCTCCGAATATTTTCCAAGATATATGAAATATTTATCAAAAGTTTTGTTTTTGTGTAAATGTTCACAGTATACTCTTCAAAATAAAAGGTATGAAAAGGTGTTTAGGGGTAGTCCTGGCGACCTTTTTAGGTCTGTACAAAAAGTTTAGAAATAGAAGTTTTTATAAGAATTGAAAAGGCTACTTTAAACTTTCAGGAAAAAATAATA
>JAQGAS010002528.1:0-10037 GCA_034686365.1 Pachymerium ferrugineum
GAACTTCCCATTCAATTTCATTATAGCTGATATTACCAAAACTTTTTGGATTTTATTTAATTAATTTTTTTTGATAATTTTTAGTTATTACTATTTTTTTGATATTTCGTGCTTATAATTTTTTAAAAGTTTTTTAATGCTATTCTTAAAAGTCTATCCTTTTTAAGAGAAAAATATTTAAGAGTTGGGACTAATTTATACACGAGTGGCTTAATTGCCACTATATTTTTAATATACCGTAGGTAATTAAATTTTTTAGTTTTGGAGGTCCACAAATTTTGAATAAATGGTTTAGTTAGAAACGTAGACTCATTTGTTGGAGAAAAGACGAGAGTTTTTTTGTCCACTGCTGCGCATGTGAAGATTGACTGAACCAAAAAGGTGGGCCTATAACTCACGTCAAATGTCACACCGGAAAGAATGAACAAGAGAGAATAGTTAATCATTATTTTATTATCATAAACTACAACTTAACACAACCATTACATGCAACTAATAATCAACATGAGTTGCATGTGCAACAATTTGTCTTACACAATAGAGACGTTGAAAAAAAAAGTTTAAAGAATCTGACTTACGACTTTCCACCTCATGTGGCTAATTAACCCAACATTCCATTACCACCGACCAAATTTTTATCATCAACAAAGTAAAATTTATCGAACAAAATAATTTATGCAAATCAAATAACGAAACTGTAAATAAATATTCAATGAGAATTGAATACTCAACTACCGTTTAATTTCATCAACAGGTGGCGCGCCTATGAATGTGTGCTAAACTAAGGATAAAAATTTAAAAAAAAAATACTTTTGGGGAATTTATTAATAAAGTTAAAAAAACAAAAATTGAAATATAACCCACAACCCTTTTTAATATAATTTTAAGGTTCCTCCTTAACTTTAAACAGCAAACTGTTAGCTTTAGAAATTTATTAGCGTTATAATGTTTCTCCAATAAGCCCCGCGTCCAAAGGTTCTCCGCACTTGTGGTGCGATGGAGCATAAGCTTCCTTGCGGTGTAGTTTCTATAGAAACGGACGCTCCCAGAGTCAGTTTTCGGTTGGCAATGAGAGTTCCGCTTGAGAGTAGTAGCCCTGAAGGGATGGGAGCAGCCGCTGCAATTAAAATGCTGCGTTCAAATTTGCATGAGGAGAGAACCTATTTTCCAATAAAACTCAAATTACACATGGGCCCTCGGTAAATAAAGCTTCTTTGGGATGCATCACCCAACCGCTTCGCCAGTCCCCTCCAAGAAAATTTTTACCGTTTTGTTCTTTAAGCATCGGCATCGCTTTTATGCTAAAAAGAAGAAATTTCCCCTTCAGGATACGTTTTGCTTTCTTCTTTCTAGGTCTCTTTAATAAAATTGTGTTTTTTTTCCTCTTGGATGGAAGTTTGAATTATTTTTTTTTGTTGGAAAAATTAGGAGGGGGGTTTGATTTTAATTTTTTAAAAATCTCTTTTCGTCTGTTTTTTCACAGCGAATGAGATTTTTTTTTCAATTATTTGTCAAAGTATACTTTTGAATTAGTTGTTTCGTTGCGCGGTGTTGCCGCGAGATGGGGTGCAACAAATGTCATTTTTTATACGATCTGAAATTATTATAATATATTTTACTTTTCAAATTGGAGATTGTAAATATTTGGGTATTTTAGTGCAGCAAACATTTCTGCCGAATTACACCGGAAGACTGGATGCGTAAGTTATGGCCGCAATAGTCCAGCAGCCATCTTGTTCAACAAGTTCAAGTCAAACGGCTAAAGGTAAGTTTCGTAGTTGTGAGTTTAAATTTGACCCTCTTATAACTCTTATTAGTGGGATTAGGCCTTTGTATTTGGTGGCCATTCTGTCCAATGCTGATGTTAGTTATAGTCGGTCCGAAACCCAGGACGACAAATTCGTGTGTGTCACTCATGAGTTAAGATTCCAACTAGTCACTTATGAAAACATTTTCAACTGAATTTCAAACATTGCACTTACAAACATAACCTAGATTAAACCTAAACTCCAAGAGACCAACACTATAACTCCCACGCAGTTGTCAATTGTCATCTCCCATCTTGAAATCTTGAGGGTAGAACTACTAATATCTCTAGATCCTGAGGCCTTCTTCAACTTATTCTTCTGTCGCGTCGCAAAAAAATTTATTAATTTTTGCCAAAAAAAGTACGGCATTTTCTTTTGTTGCAGAGCGTTTTCTTGTATTTCAACGGCATTGCTGCAAGGCCAATGTAATCATGTGCAATAGCAGCAGCCCATGCGATTCTTCTTGGCTCGCGGGACCCTGCTTTCGTTTTGGCGCGTGCGCTGTATCGGTTTACTCATTATAGTGAGCCAGAGGCCTCTCATTTTTCTCTCTGTCTCTCGTTGCATACAGAGAGCAAAAACAGCCTGAGGGTTGCAATATTGATTGCTCACGATAGACGAAGAAAGAAGAAAAAGAAGAAACAAAAATCTTCCTACACAAAGCAAACTTTAATGATTTTAATTTGCCGCCGTCTCCTATGTGCTTTGGCACGAGATAAATGGAAACTCATCAAGACGACAAATTTGAGGGAGAGAAAAATTTATACAAAAATCCCTCAAACCATTCGAATTAATTAATTTCATATTTATTTCATTTACTCTTTCAAACTTGCTACTGTCAGCACTATTTTGTCATCACATTTTTCGTTTTTAAATGCTTTCTATGGTGATGTGGCAGGCTTCTCTGGAGAGCAACAAGTGTGGTGATGATGTAAGTCATTTCAAGTGTTTTATGGGTTGGGAATTGATTTTTGTGCCTTTAATGTTCCAGTACTATAGTAAGAATTTACAAATTGAATAAAATATATTTTTGTACAATTTGTACAATTCCTCTTTATTGACCATATTGTGTGTAGAATTTGTTCAATTGAAGCAAATTTTACCTTGCAAACTGTAAAAAATTGAATTTTCAATATTGGCTAATTGCTGCACATAATATCGTCAGTGCCCATTTTCACAAACTTTTATTAAAATATGAAAATTCAATTTTTAGTAAATTTCACTAACTACAAAAAAATCTGCAACATTTTATAATTGCTACATTTTAAACACAAGTTCCACTTTTAGCATCACTTGCACAAACTGACAACAATTTCCTAAGTTTTTAACCCCGTACATAAGAAAATTTATTTGAAATCTTTCACATAAATTTTAAGATGACTAGCTGTCTCTATCCCCAGTAGTGTAAACACTACTTACCATACACTACCACTTACTTTAAACATTGAAATCAACATTCCCATCCACCTAAACAACACTTACAAACACATTTATTCTCTCTCCTCCCTTTAAGTTTTATTAAACACACTTTTTCTCCACTCCCTTAGGCCATGTACTAGCACTGTGAATCATAGTCCTCGAATGAGCCTACTAATCCCTGCAGGCCTCTTCCCAAATATTGCTCCTATCGGCTGATCAAAGAGGTTCAATTCGACCACCTTCAACGCCCGAAGCAACTTTCAATCTCTTATTAAACCCATAATTATTTTTCCATGAATTATACACTTATTCAAGACAAGCGGCCTCTGATGGCAGTCAACCTGAAACAAAAACAAACAAATTTACTTGAAAGTTTTGTCTTAGGTTTGTCGGATGTTTTTCGCTTCAACGGCAAGCCACCGTGGATTCTCTTATCTGATTATCAAAAGCTTCCCATTGGCTGCTTTATCGAGGGATTTATTCCCACCTACCATTCACAATCCTTTTCCTCAGGCATCTGCTGTAAACATTCTCTCCTCCATTTCTTTCGCCCCCAAAGAGACCTTTCCTTTGGGCAAGGGGAAACTTGCCCTTAAGGTTTCTTAAGTGAAGGTCTTGAACCGCACCTCTCTTACATACATGTCAGTTGGAAAGACACTATAAATTTTTTTTCTTCTTTTGAGATGAGTGGGGTATCAATGCTGACTGACTTTTGTTATCATTTAATTACTTGAATGGTTATGTAATATTGGCAGTTTTTGTTTGATGGTTGTGCAAGTATGGGAAAAGTCAATATTTGGTGTTTGAGTAAAGACAGAATAGGGTGGAGATGTTATTAGTAGTAATTGGGGGGAGGGGTTATATTTAGATGCAAGTAGTGTGAGGCAAAATAATGAAAAATTTTAACTTATTTTTGATAATTTCGGCTCCAAACGTGCATTTCATGTAGAAAATTTTGTACTGGTGATAACAAATTGCAAAAGTTTTAATTGAAATCTTGAAAATTTGTGCCCACAAACACTCAGAAGTGGCAATTGCTGAAGTTTTAACTACTACCGCCAAATTTGACACTTCACGTCAGAAATATACAGAAAAATGTACATAAATGTACAAACAGTTACAACACTAAATCAACTATTTTTTAAAAATATTATTCAAATCTTAATAATCACTAAATGTAAATCCAAAACTTTTTAAACAAATTTTAAAAAAAACAACCATTCTCAACAAATATTGATTTGCACAAACAACTTGGCAAAAATCTCTCCATTTCTATATTTATTTTTCTAAAGCTTAAAATTTCAACTCCCCAAATTTTAAAAATTCACAAAAAATACATCATCTAAATCATTCATTAAACTCCATCAAAATTGTATTTACCGAAGAATAACTTGAGCAAGAAAAAGAAAAAAAACATAAAAGCAGAGCATATAGATTTTGCTGAAAACTATAAAACCCCTGCAGTAATTCAAAAGATGGGGGTGTGAGCAATATCCCCTACAGCAATTTCAGTCATTTCTGGTGGTACTAGTCCTTCTGCAACCTAATCAGGCTTGGCTGCCTGAAGGACAGCACATTCTTGCTGCCAAATCATGATGTGACCCAATTTGAGCCTATGGCACTCAACAAAATGGACACCAAAGTTCATTTGTTTGCCTCTAGGCTTCTTATGCCACTTCATACTAAAATATATTATATATATATATAGAGAGAGAAGAAAAATAAGCAGTACAACAACAAAAAAATGATAGTTGGCTTGGAAACTGGGAAGTTACTCATCCTTCTCTGCTCTCTTGAAGCAAGGGATTATAGGTGCCTTCATCCTCAAGGAGAATTGATTGGGTTAATGATGGTGAGCTCTTGCTCTATCTTGAATCTTTACATTTGTCCTTGGGTCTTGAGATTGTGAGTAGGAGGCCTCAGGGATCCATCTCATGAACTAATTCTAGTGGGACTCACTTTTTTGCCTGTAGGTCTTTAGCCTTTTCCGCCTACATAGGACGATATGAAAAGGAACCTCGTTATGTGCCTCAGGGCAAAACAGATAGACCATCATCCAGTTGCTAGGGGAAACTAGAGGAAACCGTCTGGTTTCTATGGAAACTAACCCTCAGGTATTCATCAATGGTTTCTATAGATGGTTTGAAATTAATTGAACCACTTTTTATTTTAGGAAAAAAAGTTGTATTTACTTACACAAGGAGCGTGTACTACGACAAAAGTTGTGTTGAAGAAAGTTTGAAGTGCTAATTTAATATTTTTATGACTAGGTAATGAATACATTCTATAAGTCTGATATGTCAATTGTACGACTGCTGTGTGGTGAAAGAAATAGAAGAAAAGGGGTATAATGAAATGTGAAAGAAATTCAAAATCACTGTAGAGGATTGTAGCTGGGAAAATACAAAGTCTGAAAGTGTGCAGGTTGTGACAGTTAAATTAAAACAGCCCCAAAATTGAATATACAAAAAACATTTATCCACTCCTGTCATGTAATGACAGTTTGTTGACACTTAAAGTTGAAACTGTAAACCTATAGAAATGTTCGTTTTTAAAACGTACTCAAGTTTGGTCGCAAGCATCCCGTACGTCTATTAGTATTTAACTAAAACAAGACTTACCAGGTGTTGTAGATTGATCCAATATACATCCAGAATCTTATTTACAGCTATCATCCATTAGGATGTACACTCCACGTTTCCAAACTCACAATGTAAACTTACTGCAGTACCAGAAAGTCAAAACCTGTTACAGTAATGATCGCAATCAAAAGTCAAGACTAAATCTTCAACCCCGCAAGGAAAGTCAACCACCTTATTGTCTACAATGTCTTTGTGGCACTCACAAATCAAATTCAACGATTCTTTAATTAGGACTCTCTAACCTTTATCCCCACTAAAAATCTTATTAAGCTTACATTAACTAAAAAAAGAGAGTTTGAGTATTTTATGACTTTTTTAACGGCTAATTAAGAATTATTTAAACTAGAATGGTTCCAGACTCTTTAAAGAATCTTGATGGTATATATATAATGCCCATTTATATATACTATGTTTTTATTGGCAGCCAAGTTGGGGGGAAAAAAGATGAAAAACGTAGAGATGGAACGGAAATAGGAAGTGGAACTGGGGAGTTTAATTAAATGAATGACGTCACGGATGGAAATGTGAATATTGAGTGGTGTGTATGTATACAGTGACGGCGGGGCAGAAAATCCTCTTGCAAAATGTGCGGGACCATAATGAGAAATTGAGGGGCCTGGGGCTGGCCATCAGGCGGCGAACGAGAGCAATATTTTTCCTTAATTAATTTCACCTCGCTCTTCTTGCTTAGCCTAGAGCAACTCGTGCTGCAAAACTTCACCCACTCACACAAATAAAACAAACGCTGCATCCATACCAGCGCCAAGAACAAAAGCAAAGCATAAGAATAAAAGAGAAAAAAAAAAAAATGGGGAGAAAAAAAAAAATGGAAAGATGCCCTGCAGATATCTCTTCATCATGTGACTTAACTCTTCTAACCCTAGGGAAAGACTGGAAATTTCATTTATTTCAATATTGCAAAACAAATCTCTCATGTTGTTTGTAAGATGAAAAGGAATTAAACAGCCAGATAAAAAATGTATTTTCTATTATTTTTAAAGACCGTATACAGGTGTAAAAATAATAATAATAATGATAAATGTACATGTGCAAAGTAAATAAACAAAAAGTGGTTTATAGTTAAATTCTGGCAAAAATGTTTACATTAGACTGGAACTAACTTGAGATTTCATTGTTTATGTTATAATTATTAATGAAATTCAACTTAGTCACAGTCTTCTGTACTAAAAAAATGTCTGACTAGTTTGGACTAATTTACAAGAGTATTCTTTACAAAAACTCCAGAGAATACTGATCCTTGGTCATCTAATATAGCTCTGGTGTAGTACAGCATTCCGTCGCTTGGGTGTGCTGTGACCAATAGAATTAAATTAGTTTAAAAGATTCCGAACTGTGATTGGCTAGAACAATTAAATCGGTTTAATTCTATTGGTTGGAAGCGCGACCTTGTAGCGACACTCTCTGTTACAAAAGTGAACAGCTTTAATATCAACAGGGATCATCAACGTCTTAAAAAGAGTTTTTATAACTGATATTAAAAAACCAACATAATTGAGTAACACCGTTCAGTATAATAAAAAGCAGATAAAATAAGAGCCGGCAGATGGTGTTGATTAGAAAATAACCTATTGAACAGTATTGGTTGTTATAATTTTGGGTTGATTACCATCTGACGTCTCGGGCATTTCTCAATTTTTAGGAAAAATCATGGTTGAAAGAAGTAGGTTATTATTTAAATATGGCACTAGAATCCACAAAAACACTGAGGCTAATTCACTCAGGAGGCAGGAAATATAACTAAAGACTTTTTTAAAAAAAATTATTACGTTTCACAATAACAGGTGTAATACTTATAATATGTAAATAACTTTGAAAAATATTTTCCTGAAACAGTCTTCAGCCATCATAGTTTTTTTTTACCTTTTCATTTTCTATAAACAACAACAAATAACGAGTGAAGACTTATAGGTACAGTAATTTGGTAGATAAGCATCATCAGTTGGCACAAAGGGTAAATTAAGAAATGCGAAAATATCAATCTTATGTAGCACTTCCCAACAAATTTTTAGTAGAAACCATTAAGAAATAAAAGTAATTCATAATAAGTAATTTTGGTCTACTTCCGGTTGTGTACCGATTCTTATAGTACAATCAAAATTTACAGAGCTATCACCTGAATCTTAGCCGGACGTAGTTCAATATTTTTTCTTATTAAAATAATTTGATCTTTCCACTTTAAAGGGACAATCAACGTGTTTTTTTTAAGTTGATTTAAAATGAAAGTTTATGAAAAGAAGTTTGAATTTGGAACTGTGAAATCTGGATTAATCTTAACTTTTGAGACTAAATGACAGAATATGAAATGGCGGCTTAAACAATTTTACCTAAAACAGTTAAGGTTCATATGCATCTCCAACCTATTGCCTCCAGATTTTTATTGGTGATCAGACTCGACACCTTATTCGTTAAGTTATGACACGTGATTTAAATTGAAAATTTTTTATGTTTTAATGAGAAAAAGGCCAAACGTATACTTAAAATCAATTGTTGGTTGCCCCTTTAACATCCCGATTTGAAAAGTTAAAGTCTCTTTCGGTTGAGTGATGGGTTTCAAATTTAAAGGTCACCTATCTATAACCCATCACTTGATGCCTTTAAAATTTCAAACCCCTTACTCAACCGGAAATGCCTTAAATTTCCACTCCAATTCGCTGAGAAAATAAGAAAACGCCAACAAAAAACTGAAAATCAAATTCCAAACATTCTCACTCATCTGTCCAAATCACTGCATCGGAATAGACTTCCTACAAAAAAGATACTCGCAAAATTGTTGTCCTTCAACGCCACCACCATTGGACGCCATGATCCTAAAGCCATTGTTAAGAAGACGCGTAATGGCCTGCATCGAGTTAAGTTTACAGTAACCGTTCAAAGGGAATCGAATCACATGTCGCGCATCTTGGTTCCACGCAACACCAGATCGAGCATCCATTAACGCTTGACTGATCTCAGGGAAAATCTCTTCAACCAACGACCGTTCTCCACTCAACATGATTCGTTCACCCAAATCGGGACTAATATTAAGTGCCAAACACTCGAATCCACCTTCACCACCATCTTCATCTGTCGTGTGACTATTGGTAGGCGAACAACCCGCATTATGGTGATGATGGTGATGATGGTGGTTCCTCTCTGAACTGGTGGCAGCTGTTGCCGTTGATGTGGGCAGTGCGCCACCTTTCTGCCTTTCGCGACGAAGTATTTCAACAGCTCGTGTCATGGCTGGAATGTCGTAAAATTGTGCCTCTTCAGTGAGCAATTCCAATTCGTCAAAACTGTCTGGTATGGTTAGGTGGTTGGTCCGCAGGAAGTTAAGCACGTGGCGAAACATTTTGCCGTCTCGGTCGATAAAGTAATGCTGCTTCAGGCTGTCCAACACGATTGGGATGCTCCCGTTGAACATCCTGGCTAGTTTGGACTCGGAGTATCTAAGAATAAGATTTTAAAGATAAGAAATTAGGTTGTCAACACGGCGACTTGCTTGTTCAATTAATTTAGCTTGTTTATTGGATTTGATTAGCACCAACAACAACAAGCTTGTTAAAAACCAATTAACCGGAGCAGGTTAATTTCATAACTCAGTTGCCTTAGTACTCTTAATGTAATCAGAAATCAGATAGCTTAAGGAGAATTCCTGCCCTCTTGAATCATTAATAAAGACTCATTTTTTGGTAATTATTCTTTTTGATGAAGGAGCTTGGGTGAAATCACTTTCCGTTTTTTTAATGCAGTCTATTTAAATGTAAAGCAATTGAAGATGAAAGGGCGAAGAAAAAGATGCGTAACCCTCTGGTCATCAACAAATGTGGGTTTTGGGAAAAGTATTCTGAATGCAAATTTGAGATTTTTATTTTTAAAGCCACGAGCTGGATTCAGAAATTATTCCATTTATTTTGATTGATTTTTTAAATCATTAATATCTGGGTGTCATTTGTTAAAATGTAAAGGAACTTAAAGTTAGTACTAAAGTGATAACAAGTGCACTATAATTTAATTGCCTGATGCACTGTGGAAAACAATTAGGTTTAAGTTTACTGCAGTAATTTTGTTCCCAAACTTGCACCAATATTGCAGTTCTTTAACAAAATTACACTTACTGCAGTTTTCGGTTTACTCCAGTCTAGAATTCATTTATCAATCCTACATT
>JAQGAS010002529.1:0-10033 GCA_034686365.1 Pachymerium ferrugineum
CTTTGTTTTCCGCAGTTATTGATTCAAAGCAATCCTTTCATTTAACTTAAGCTGCTCATGAGGGTGATGTATCCGTGTACAAAAATTTCTTGCAGTGTAAATTCTAGAAAAAAATATTGCAGTAAAAACGTTTGCTATTCTACATATAAAAATCCGTTACAGTTCAAATCTAACATTTTCATGAAAAACTCTTGAAGTCAAATTTTGCATGAAGTGGCAATGCAATTTGCCATTGCACAAAATTCTCGGGTGGTACAATTTTTGGTAAGAACTCATGCAGTATAATCTGACTGTACAAATCTGTTACTGTACATACAAATCTAATGGCGGTGCAATTTTTTGCAGCTGCATAGAAGTCTATTGATTGCAAAATTTTAGCATAAATTCTGGCAATGCAAATTCTTGCTATTGCACATCAAAATTTCTTGCAGTGCAAATTCTTGCTATTGCACATAAAAATTTCTTGCAGAGCAAATGCTTGTCATTGCACATTTGGCATTGCGCACAAAGGTCAAATCAAATTTTTAGTTATTTGCCACTGATTTTACACAAACTTGCACCCACCACCCAAACTATTACAATTTTAATAATGAGCTTGTTTTTTTGTGTAATTTTTTGGGGGGAACTTTGAATTATGTGTCCTTCTTATTTTGTTTGAAAAGTTATGTTATAATTCCTCCCTTCCTCCTAATACCAACAGTAAATTCAAATGGGACGAAGTTACTTCTATAGTTCTAATAATGCCCGCAGTTCTAACAATGGTGGCGCGTGGGTACTGTCAGGTAGAACCGGAAATAAATCCATCTGGCAGTACCGACGCGCCACCATTGTTAGAACTGCGGGTATTATTAGAACTATCGAAGCGACTTCGCCCCATAAACTCTTCAGTTCACTTGAAACTTGATTGAAACCAAAGTTTACACATGTAAACTATAAGATGGATTTAAAAAAACCACCTTTTAAAACAACTTAACTAGCAACTAAAAATTAATCAACAAATTATTTCTACAAGCTTCTTGATAAAAAACGTATTTATATTAAAAAAACACAATAAACCAACACCTGAGCAAGTCTAATAAAACATTATCTTATCAGTGAGCAGATTTCTTATCACAGGGGTTGAAACTTCATTTTAAAGAGTGCTTATGAAAAGGTACCCTTTTTTCATCATATATTTTCTTTTTTACTCACGAAGAAAAGTATACATTGTGCTAGGTCAAATCTGGATTTGCACCAAGTCTCTACACCAAAATTGCTTTTTCCAAAATAAATGGATTTTTTTCTTTATTCCATCACTGAGATCCATGTATTTTTTCCCTGCACCCTACACTCAAATCGCATTTTCTAACGTGCAATTGCAAATTATTGACATTTTTAATAAGAAGATTAAAAATGATCTTAATAATCCTTGTCATTTCAGATTTCGCTTCCCATGGATATGATGCAGTTGCCTTGGAGGCGGCGTTTATCTTTGACTCGTAGGCGTGTCGTTTACAGTTTCGCCGAAAGAAAGTGACCCCCACAATGCAGTTATGAATTTTGTGTTGTATGAAGACTGATCGTACGCGACTCGAATGGAGCTGAACACCCAGCCTGCTCAGGCTGCGGTGGCAACCAGTATTAAGATGACTGATGATTGTGCCAAAATGAAAAATAGCTTTTCTACAGTTTATATTTATTCTGCTTCGGTGTAAAGTGTGTGCAATACAAGTTGAGTATTGCAAGATGAAACAGTTTCACTTGTGAGTGCATGTCAAGAACAACTCAAAAGAAGAGAAACAAATAATACCTAATACACACTTTTCCATTTCTGCACAAACGAAAAAAAAAAAAAAAAACAAAAAACAAATAGAAAGAACATGGCTCAAGAATTCAGTTGGTTTCCTTCATATGGAGAATATTCCAACTGCAATCGAACCATGAACTTCTCCAATTCCGCTACTGATTTCGTCAGTGCCTCACCTTTCATGCTAGGTGACGGTGATACCCGCACGGAAGATAGTGGAGCACCTGGGTCAACACCAACAGCTGGTAGATGGCATGCTGGTTTACCTCCGTCCTATAGAGACTCGTGCCAAGTGAGGGCACAGTCTATGGCTCTAGCATTAGCCAACCATAAATATACAGATTGTTCAATGGGTTGGGATGCAGCCATGTTGACGCATCAATCAATGGAGTCGCGTTATTTAAGTTACTCTGTCAGTTGTAATGCTCAGACACCGCTACCAACTCCAAGACCCAATTTAATTGGGCATGGAGTCGATTGCAACACAGGGTTACCTCATCCAGGACTCAAGAGTCCTTATATGAATGCAGGAATGACATGTAATAACCCTTCGGTGCCATTTCCCTCGATGAAAGCAGCGAGTTACGCAGGTGTTACATCAAGTGCTAGTGCAATGTCGCTAGGAAGACCGGAATTTTTAAGTCATACTGTCAATTGTGCCAATCGAATGACACACCAGGCAACTTCGAATATGCGCTACCCCAATATGGGTCCTTGTGGAAACCAATGTGCAACTACTGGATACCTGAGTGGGATGACCAATTGCAGTGCCGGTATCTTACCACAATCTGATAGTGGTACCAATAATGATGACAAGTCAAATCACAATTTGTCAAACACAAAAACGAATGCGACGACTGCTAATTCAAATTGTCCTACCAGCATGACTGCAACTATAAATAACTCCCACATGGATTTACTGTCATCAACTACATCAAACACAAGTCACATGTCAACAGTCAATTCTGTGACAAATTCCACCGCACACATACGACCAGTTCAGACATCTTGTTCAGATTCTTTGTGCACTTCGTCAAATACAGGAATTGACCAACAAAACAGTTCATTATCGACTCCAGATTTGAAAAACCAGCAACAGGATCAACCCGTGTTGACACCGACCACAAACTGCAATCTAACAACGGATCTGCTCAAAGTGAATGGAGTGCAAACATCAACGCGTTCTAGGTCCAAGACAAGTGTAGAACCAGTGATGCCGACACTACATCCAGAGACACAACCGATCAAAAAGGAAACGGCGTCAACGCCTGTCAAAATAAAACAGGAAAGTGACGATGCATCCAATTCTGAATCAGGTAAGTGATGACGAAAAATTTTGATTCATCTTGCAACTTCAATTTCTGTCACTTACAGATGAAGATACGTTTCAATGCGGCAGGTGTAAATCGGTATTTGTGCGTCTCAACGATTTTCACGAGCATAAAAAGACGAAATGTCAAAGAAAGAAACGGCGAAAATCTTCGACGAAAGATCAACCACCTGTATTGCAAAAGAATGGTGATTCCAAATACTTAATAAATAATTCATGGAACAATAACGAAACTCCCAAACAGAGTAAAGCGTTGGGAAATAACAAAAAGTTATTCTCCGCAAAGCAGGCAGAAAACACCCTCGATAATCACCGTACAAACGTGTCAAACACGCCTCTCTCATTACCCAATGTGAACGCTTCAATGTGTGCAAAGAGCAATAGCACAAATCAAACACCTACGGCCAGTCCTATGTCGACCAAAATGTGCAGCAATCTCAATAAACAATCTATCCCAAGCAGTAGTCCTGCATCCAATCTTGCAAACACTAGTCCACTATCCTCTATAACCAGTGCAAGCCCTATATCCACAGTGCCTCCTATGCCTAACCCAAGCCCAATGTCCAGTTTACCTATTGCAAGTCCTTTGTCCAACTTAACAAACACGAGTCCAGCTTCTTCAGCACTGCCCAACCCCAGCCCAATTTCGAGCAATCAGAATAGCGGAGTGAGTAACTCAAGTCCGATGGCGCCAAGCATTTGCTCAAACAATAATAACTATCCCAGCAATCCATCTTCAACTTTGAGTAACCATCAAAGTCCGCTTCCTGTAAACCAACAACAAGGATTGGGTAATAACCTGTCTGTAGCTTCTACTAATCTCAGTCCCATGTCAAATAGTCAAGGGTCCCTATCCAGCATCCAAAGTCCACTCTCCAATAACTCCTTGCCTAACAATCCTAGTCCGATGCAACATTTGATGCATAATCAAAATATGATTGCAACAAGTAAACAAAACTCTACTACATCTTCCAACAATAATACGCTCAATACCCATTGCTCTGTAGGCAATAACGGACGTGGAAATAATATGCCAATAAATAGCCCACAAGGAAAGCAGGCTAATGTACTCTCACCATCTGCGAATTGTCAAGTGCATAATAACAGGAATAATGTGATGGTGACAAATTCGTGTCAACAACAAGTGTGGAATCGTAATAGTGCTAATTCGACAGTGAATGGTTCCGGGATGAATAGGGTGCAAGCTTCATCAAATAGCCAAAAAGTAAATAACCAAAATTCCATGAGCAGAGGTTGTGGACATCATGCAGGAAATAGACTACTATTGCCAAACACAAACAACAGAACAGGTATTTTATTCTTTATTAGTCTTTTGGTCTTTCTTTGAAAATATTATTGCACAACTTTTCAACTAACTATAGCAATGCACGTGAAAGAAATTCTTTCACCTCTTTTGTTCTCAACAGGTACAAATAAAAACGTGCCAATGAATTCATCAAGACAATCATCAAACATGGCGTCAAACATGGGACCTCCACCTTCATCTTCTTATCAAGAATCTACAGATGCCATGATAGTTCAACCAATGGATTTGGGTAGTCCAAATGAAGTTCTCCCTTCCCAAGATATCATGGGTCCTAATATGGGATCAGTAAACAATTCATCCAACCATAATAATCAAGGTACAGCAATCAAAATGTACTTACTACATATTAACAATGTATATTTTCAGATCAGGAAACAGACTCATTAATGGAATTCTACTTGCCAATTGTAGAAGCCTTTGTAGGTTTTGACGATGGCAGCGGTCCTGCAGGTGCTGCTGGAGGTCCATCTCCGAGTATTTCTTTACCAGGATCAGTTTTTGATGTATTTTTTCATGTGTTTTAGAGAATTATTTTCATAATAACTAATTGTTTTTACATTTCATTTAGAAAAATCATCCTAACTTGGTTAACCATTTACAAGCTCGCAAGCAACAAGAACATGCAGCCGTAATGGCTGGCATGAAGACACCCAATCATTTCGGTTCTGGACTTCATCCATCAATCTCTCAGCATCCTCCTCATCATCATCCTTTACCTATCCCTCCACAAACCGTTGGGCTTAGCAGTTGGACGACCACCAACACTTCCAAACGGAAGCAGTCTAAGCAGTCGGGAAAAGCCAAACGCACACGTCGCAGCTACAAGTGTGGCAAATGCCCGCCATGCCTGGTGCAAGAAGACTGCGGGAAATGTGACTATTGCTTAGTAAGTATCCAAGTTGATGCGATATAGCTTTCTAACATATTTAGTGTCCAGTAAGCTTATGTTGAATGGGGCGATCTCGCTTCGGTAGATCTAATAATGGCCGCAGTTCTAACAATGGTGGCGCGTTGGTACTGTCAGGTGGATTTATTTCCGGTTACGCCTGGTAGTACCGACGCACCACCATTGTTAGAACTGCGGCCATTATTAGAACTACATCGCCCTATTTTTGCCATTAAGCTTTATTCTTCTTGCATAATGCAAAGCAATAATAATAATAATAATAATAATAATAATAAGACCTTGAAAGCATGAATAAATGTTTTAATTTTTAATGATGTTTTTCCTCAACATGTTCAAGGATAAAATAAAACCGATTATAACTCATAATTCTATTGTCATTGAATTTCAGGACAGGCCCAAATTTGGTGGTCGCAACACGCTACGGCAACGCTGTCGATTGAGGCAATGTGCAGTTTTGGTAAGATATCTTTCAATTAAAAGATTTAACTGTTTCTTTTTTTTAAACAAAAAGTAAATTAATTAATTTTTTTCTCTTCCATGCCTCTCGCAGGGCAAGGTAAGACTTAAAAAAAAAAATCTAAATTAATTAGATCACAATAATAAATTGCGATTTTTCTTTGCAGGGAAAGGTAAGGTAACATTTATATGTCTCCCTTAGAGGCAATCAATTCTTCAATTACAAGGAATATTTTAGGGAAAGGGCAAAGGATACATCGGCCCACCAATTGTGATGGATAACAAGCCAAAAGAACAATCCGAGGGCAACTCACAACTCGATACAACCAAATTGAGGAAATCAAATGAACTAGATGAAGATGATGAAATGGAAGATGACGATGGAGAAAGTGTAAATAGTAATCAAGCTATGGCCACTCCAACAGGTCTTCCTGAAGCAGGGGAATTTCAAGTTGAGAAGATTATAGCTAAAAGAATAAAGCGAGGAAAAGTGGAATATCTTCTTAAATGGAAGGACTATGCCGAGTAAGGAGTTAACTAATTACCAAATTAACATTTTGTAAAACTAACATTTGATATTGGGGTGTAAACTAATGTTTTAAACAGCCGAATACTAGCATGCTTTCATTCCCAAGTGTAGAGATAATGTTATGAGGTAGGAGAACGGTCAGTTTAGCAAAAAATAATTTGGTTACTGCAATTTACTGTCTCAAACTTTTTGAGTGAGGGATTGAAAAATGCTAGTATATTGCATAATTTTAATTCATCTTTAATTATTCTGTATAATTTTTCTTGTTATAGTCCACCTGTGCTATCTGGCCCTACCTCTACCTCGCAAAAGGTAGGGAAAAATAACTAACCCCTATGATTTACAAATTTATAATTTTCTCTTTTATAATTCTCTTTTCTATTTCAGATCTGACAATTCATGGGAGCCAATTGATAACCTCCATTGCCCTGAGTTGTTGAAGGAATTTGAACAGTTCAACACAAATTTTCAACTGAGTTGAAAGCAGATGTGCCATCATTATCATATAGTACAACTATCTCTTTTTAATGTTTTCTACCAATTGAAGAGAAGTTTTGCCTCATTCAGTTTACGCCACTTTATTTACTCATTTTCTATTGTAGTAACTGGTGCACACTTGCAATCACAAATTGGCATTAATTGATATTTGTTATGAAATCTTGTTGCCATATGTTTCTATTAGTTCAAAATACCAAAGTCACAAGGCAAAGAAAAGCAATTAGCAATCAACTACTTAAAAAATAGAAGAATTTCATATTAATTCTCATTAAAAATTCACCCTTAAGATTGCATTTTTATAGAATATATGCAAGAGGAGTGTACTTAAAGAAATCTTCAAAGCAGTACAAAATGGAATAGAGAGAGAGAGAGAGAGAGTTTGTTAATTCAATGGCTTGTCTTTAAATTGGAAAGTTTTGTTGAATTCAAGGTTTTATATGAAAAATCAAACTTGTTATTCAGACAGCCTATAAACACATATTGTTGACTATTAATTAGATTTGATGTTCAACATCACATTGCTGTTTTTCCAGCAAGTGGAAATTTATGTTACCACTTAAATTGTACATTTTTAAAATGTTTTTTGTTTATAATTCACTGTTAAAAATGAGTATTCTTGTGATTAATTTTTTAATTTATTCTTTGCTAGTACTTTATATTTTTTTTTTTTAAAATAAAAACTTTTTAATTTGGCATGTTGTGATAAGGCTGTGGAATGATTGAAGGGCTCTCATGCCAAGAAGGTATTTTTATATTTTCCAAAATATATCACAGATTTTAATCATATGTTTCGTAAACCTTCCACGATGGATAAAGAAAAAAAAATTTCAAAGACGTACTATAGAGTAAACTGTAGTAAAAGGAAAAGAATGACAATATATCCATGTAATACCCCTTTGAATAATAAGAAAAATAATTACATTTGTAATTTAATACCTGATTAATATGAAATTCAGGTATATTTAGACTAGAATTTTCATTTTATGAATTTAACTTGTCTTTTTTCCTGAGCATAACAAAATTTGTATTTGATACATATAGGACAAGTGGATTTTTTTATGGTTTTTGATCGTCTTCTTTGTAATAATTTACTGAGTACGAGCCAAAGACTATTTTGACCAGTTAAAAAAAAACACAAATTTCATGAAACTTCCACTCTCGTTCCTTCATTTAAACCACTTATCAAGCCCTCTACGCAAAGTAATCTGTGTAAAAATGTATTATAAGTGAGATAAAACATTTGTGCATAGCATTTTTGGTTTGTTTTTAAACAAAAAAGACGTGGAAGAAATTTCAAATAATTTTTATGTACAGTCACAATAAAAAAAAAGTCTCGGCTCATTAATGACTAAGAAAAGAAACTATACAATTTGTCATTATGTAGCAACTGTTTTGTGCCAAATAATTTTTCTGAAAGAAAAACAAAACAGCAATTCCATTTGTTATATTGCATAATATAAAAAAAAAATTGTGTGATTTAAAAAAAAAAAAAAAAAAAACGAAAATGTTACTTGTTATTAATGAGTAATTAAAAATAAGTCATTTTTTCGTATTACGGCTCATGTACAGAATTTTATCAGATATTTAATAAATTATTTGCATAATACATGGTAAATGTGATCACATTTTTTTTCTGTGAACATTGTATTATTGAGTGTTAATTTCCTCATTCGACTACTCCGGAGTTACTTACTAGTACCATATTTGGTGTAATCAAAATACGGTGTTTATTTTGTAAAGCTTTCAATACATATAGTCATTAAACTAATCATGGTCATTATCATAGATTATAAAATTTTGTAATGTAAGAAATAAAATTTTTATTGCCGTCCAATTTTAAAGATACCATAATAGAGAGTAACGTTTAAAGCTTAGGTACTAAAGCCGTAACCAGTGTTCAGATAAACTTTGTACTACTTTGTAATTTATACCACAACTTGTACGTAAAGCGTACGTAATGAGTTAAGATGTACAAACTTACACCCCTTGTTAGTAGCAAAGTAAGAACAAAAATAGTTGAAGAGTTAATGTAATGCCATAGCAAAACCTTTTGTAATGGAATGGTAAGGCCATCTATCGACTTTTGTAAGAAACTCGAATTTCGGTCATCTGATATGTACTAATATTGCCAAGTAAAAACTGGTTAGTTCCGTTTCACATTAAACTTTCTGAAGGTAAGTTACTCCTGATAATCATTTCTCCAAAATTGCAAAATGTCAACATGTTTATGATTTATTTTTCACAAAAACGATGATTTTTCAAATGATTATGAGATTACAGATGCGAAATGAAATTAAACAATAATGATGAACTGTATTTGATATATATATATATATTTGGTATAAAAAATTATCACAGTATCACCTAAAATAATTAGACTTAAATTATTTTAGTAAATTAACTTCAATCTACTATCTTATTCTAAAAATGCCTTATTAAATATCAAACATCTGTTTTAGTATTCTCATTCATATTATCTACCATATTTATTATCACATCCCGAAAAATAGGTAGGCCCGTCTATATTTTGCCCCAACAAGTACAATAACAACCAATCACCAACATTGTATTCATCAAAGAGAACTTTCAACTGTTCAGACGGAATTGTATGGAAGCGGCGATGGAAAGTGATGAATCGCGGGGAAGAAATTCCAGAAATAATGACCAAAGACAGGAGATTAATGGCTGTTACCACGACATTGCAAGAAAAGGCAGACTTCTAACTGCCGACATTCCACTTGACCCAAAAACAATGCCACAAGACATCGCTTGCTTTGCACCAATACATTCAACAACATCAATTATAAACGAAAAATCCAACTCCTACATCCCCTTCATAATGACTGACAAACCGTCATCCAAACCAGAAGAACCTATTCACAAAATCTTTTACCAGTCTCTTATCAACTTCACCGCAATTCCATTGCAAGACCCACAAGGCACTGTCAATCTAAATGCCAACATGAAACTTGCTGCAAACTTGTTTACAGTTACAGGCAAAACAGCGACACTGCAACTTACGCCTTATTAACTTTTGACGGCATTTTTTCTTTCAGCATTTACAGTACAGAACGTAAATAAAGATAGAAATTGCGAAATTCGATCGATATGCAAATTTTGTCCAGGAAGAATTTTACCTCCACAACAACTACTTTGATTCAAATAAATAATTTCTTTCCCACATGTTCTAATATTTATAT
>JAQGAS010002530.1:0-10030 GCA_034686365.1 Pachymerium ferrugineum
TAAATAAATAAAAGGGCAGACAACTGAATCTTTGACGGCATGAAAAGGAGAATAACCGTATTACCATTCAATTGAACCGCATGGGACAGAAAAAGAAGCGATAGGAAAGATTCTTCTTTGATTTTTCTTTCTTCTTTATTCTTCTTTCTTTTCAGGCTGTTTGTCCTTGAAGTTTCATCAGTCTTGGTCACAAAAACTCTTCCTTGTAGACAAAGAAAATGGGCGTTTCCCTCAGTTAGGCTTAACCTCGTTATAACATCAAGTGTGAGACAAATGCACAAATAGTTCCTAAAATGCA
Organism: Pachymerium ferrugineum; assembly: GCA_034686365.1. Classification (NCBI taxonomy): domain Eukaryota; kingdom Metazoa; phylum Arthropoda; class Chilopoda; order Geophilomorpha; family Geophilidae; genus Pachymerium; species Pachymerium ferrugineum. Next base: position 299 of record JAQGAS010002530.1, read on the forward strand.
TAAATTTCGTAATGAATAAATAGAACTATATTCAATCAAAATTCCTATCTTATCTGGTCCCTTTTATAACTTGGGACTAAGTGTGAGTTGCTCTTTGATCATGTTGTTTTCATTGACTTCCAATTTTTTTATCTCCTAATAATTTGCAGTGGTTCTTTAGGCATCAATTTCTGGAATCCTTGGCATTTCCTGGCATTCCCTGGCATTTCCTGGCATTTCCTGGCATTTCCTGGGCCCATAACCTTGTTGCAGAGTTTATCATTTCATGTAATCTATCCTTTTATTAGGAAAAGAAACAACACAGGTGATGCATGTTTGAATAACAGAAAACAAGTATTTAATAACTAGTAATAAAATTCGCCAGTAGATGGCGTACAATAACAATAAACAAGATATAATCAATAATGAGTAACAAATTGAAGATCACTCATAAATAAACATCCGGATACATAACATTAGTTCTATTCTTAATCATATATTATTAATAACCAATAGTAACCTTATATAATAACAATTAATAAGCATTAATGATGGCAAACAATACTTTATCATTTTCTAAACATAACAATTACAACAAACGTACATTGCCACAGGGTTGTTTCGTTTGGTGGTGGCCTTTACCTTCGAATACCACATTTTGGTCAATGCTACCTGGTAAGGGGGTTGCAAGTTGTAAAATTTCTCGAGCTTCGTAGTAAAGTAACTTTTGGTATTGTAAGAGAAAACATCTTTGGACGTTTTGTGATTGAAAGTAACGTAAAAGTCTTCCACGACATCCATCTTAGACGTTGTTCGCGAACGGTTCCCAACTGTTGAATTTGTCCGGGTAACCCTTCCACTCTACGAGAACTTCTTTCTTTCCCTCTAGTTTTCAAGATGGCTTCCACGATATAAGTATCGTCTTTTGTTTTTCATTACTCATTCTAGTTCCTGTTCGTAAAACTTTCCGAGTATGGGGTCTCCCGCATAATCGTTCAAGAGGTACTGAGGCCCAACGTTCGTCTTCCAAATCCGATCGCGAATGTAAAACACCTCGTCCGAAAAGTTACCTTTATAGGCTTTACGAAACGCTTCCCTCGCCTTGCTTATTCTGACAGCATCTCCGACTATAAGCTTGAACTGCCATTTCTCGGAAGGGTTGGGGGTGAGGTACTCCACGTACAATTTGTTCCACACGTCTTTCTCATTAGCTTTCGTAACATCTACGGGACGCATACCCAACGTTCTGTGTTTCGATTCGTTGTACACTTTTATAAACGTTTGTAGTACGTCCACGTACCGCGTTTTCCCATTAAACGTAAAGAATTTCCAGTTTCTTTTTTATCGTGCGGTTAAACCTCTCCGCCAACGAGGCTTTCATGTTTTCATTTTCCGAAGTGAAATGCTCAATGTCATTTTCTTTTAGATACCGCAAGAACGTTTGATTCAAATATTCCTTGCCCTTATCGGTTTGGAGAAAGTTCGGTTTGGTTCCAGCGCGTTCAAGGATCGTCACGAAGGCCTTCGTGACATCTTTCGCCGACTTTGTTTTTAACAGTTGAGCATAACCTTTCCTCGAAAACACATCAATCACCACCATTATGAAATTATTTCCATTATTAGCAAATGCCAAACTGGAGACGTCAATTAAATCGCTCTGCCACTGCCTGTCGATACCCGACGTGATGGTTTTTAACCTGGGAAACCTAATCCTAGCGGGTCTATGCACCGTATACGTGTCCTGCTTAGCCAGCCACTCTTTTACATCCTTTAATGTGTATTTCACTCCCTTAGCTCGTGCTGCTTCGTACAACTTGTTAACGCTTCCGTACCCAAATGGGTTTGACGGATCATAAAAAATTTGTCTCAATGCTTCGTCCGCTTCTTCTTCTTCTTCTTTTTCTCTTCTCATTTCCGTGGGGGATCCACTGGCCTCTTCCTTCTTGCGCCTTTTTTGCATCATGTTAATGTGCAATGTTAATTGTGCTGAGGACTCTGGCAAACTGCGAGATACCCGGGGGTGGCTTAACGCTTTTACGATGTCGAGATATCAAGTTCAGCAAGTCGATTATATTGGATTCGCTTTGTACTTGTCCATCGATAATTAGTTCACCCCTCTCTTTCCAACAAAGTCGTTTAAAAACTAATTCCAACAAGGCCATGCCCTGTTTCTTATAGGGTTTAGGAAGTGTGCTCATAATCAAATAGAACGAAATGCCACATTTTACGTCATTGCATACATTACTGGACGGAGGAGGAGGTGGTGGTTTGCTCGGTGTTACTATTTTTTCGTGCAGATCTCGTAAAGCGTTGGTAATTTCAATTTCTTTCGCGTCATCGCCTCCTCCCCCACTCGTAACTGAGCCTTCTTTTTCTTTGACCTTCTCCTCTCTACCGTAATTCAGAACCTTCAGCAACTCGAACGGGACCATCACCATCTTTTGAACGACCATGATTGGAACTATCCTTCTCCTCCACCACTACTTCTTCAACTTCAGTAGCTCGTGACGAATCTACGAGTGGTAAAATGAGGTTCACCAAGTAAGGTAGTATCCCTACGATCTTTAAAGCGAGTTTCTCCAGCTCCGCAAACGTATTTTTTCCACCCAACTTTCTCAGCAAAGTCTTGCGAGTGGTTAGTTTAGTCTTTTGAGAAGGCGATAGAGACACGTTTCCCTTTAGAACATTTAGTGAAATCTCGCTCAACACTTTGAGGAAGTCGTGGGTCGAATGTTGGATTACCGCTTTCAGCTGCCGGTTGTTCAATTTAGGAATAGCGCATAATAATATTGTGTGGCGCTCCAAACGATGCATTGTAAAGGAATGAGACATTTAAGTCAGGGTACAACGCTTTTATTATCACAAGAGAGAGGGAGGGGTGTACAAAACGATAATAATAATAAACTACACATCTTCGTAATAATCGTTTATTCTATAAACTTCGAGATCATCTTCCGGAAAAACGCTGGTTTTCATGCAGTTATCCGAATGGGTTTGTGGTTTTGAATCGACTAATAAGTATCCGTAACTTCTCTCGCGTCCTTTAGAATCTTTACCCCTTTCCGTGGCATCGAGAAACGACTCTACAAACTTCTCTTTCACGGGAAACATTTGATGTCCGAGGTCGTATATTTGCGAAAGGCCTCTCGGATTCCGGAACAGCACGTAATAATGCGTGATCAAACTCAGGGTTCTCTGGTGTTTGTTGTTGAAAAACAGGTTTTGAGATAATAATATAATCGACATGTTTTTATGGTGGCTGTATTTAGTGAACATCATTTCGACGTTAGACCACACTTTGCGCATTTGGTCATCGATAATTACTAGCTTTCTTTTCTCCGAGTCAAACGTTTTGGGGTCGGGCAAACCTTCAAAAAACTGAACTTTGTCGGCGAAGGAAGCGTACCAGTCTTGAAAAAGGGCGTAGAACCAGTAAATTTCCTCAATCATTGGAGATATCATTTCGTCAATATTTTCCATAAGTTTTTGACACCAAAACGTTTTTCCGCACTGTGTCGGGCCTACTATCATTGCATTAAATGGGTGGAGAAAGACCGCTCTAGACGCCAGGGTAAAGGATTGTTGAAACAAACGGAAGGCCATCGTTCGTTACAAGATGGACCAGTTTTCCTCGATGTTATAAACGACCGATAAAAGGTTTTTCCACTGAGATAAACTCAATCCGATTCCTTTTATAGTCGGCACGTTTCTCACAAACTGTCTAATGTCGATCACCGGTTCTCCGTAAATTCCTCTGCAAATGTTGACGCGACGGTTGTCCCCGATGTGAAAACCACTCGCATTTTTTCTATTTGGTCCTGTAAACACGTTTAAGCAGGACTTATTGAAAAGGAGATTGCCATCGTCAGACTTGTTCCAGAGTTCCGATTGGTTGATTGAGGAGGAGGAGGAGGACAGTTCTAGCGTGTAGAGGGGAGGAGCTGGGGCGAGCAAGATAATTATTTCTAGAACCACCCCGATGAAAAGCAATACGCAGAGAGGCAAATTGTAACATCCTTTCCCCGCGTCGAAAACTCCTTTAAGCCGAGACCACTTGGTGGGGGCGTCCATTTCATGTTTCCATCTACCGGTAACATCCCTAGATCCAACCGACATTTGATTTTGCTGCTGCTGCTGGGCCATATAATCCTTCCATCCATCCGATTCGTCTCCAGATGTCCTCGTCATTTGTTGTTGTTAAACAGTCTAAAAGAGAGAGAGAGAGAGACCAGCCTGAAAGACGATTGCGCGAAATAACGAGAAAATAAAGACAAGGTAGCTGTTATAATTTAAAATTTTTTATTTCACCCTCTGGTGAGAAAATATGAAACTATATATATTTACATCGTGTCTATGTGTCCAAATGCCAACGTATTTATTCCATCGTCCAAAACCCATCTATTGTCATCGTTGGGTAACGTGAAAATGTCCATGTATATTGGGTAGGGAAAGAAAAAAAATGAACCAGTGCATGCAAATGATATCGGTTTAATTATTATTTTTCCTATTAACCGAAATACTGGTGCACTTTATGGGAGGTTCGTTTCGCTCCTCACCACTTTCATATTCGCTGGTGGTAGTTGTTTCATGACATTCAATGTTCAAAACCAGGTCTGGATACTCTGTCATCAATTCGTTACACATTGGTTGAATGAGAGACTCGTCAGTTGCTAATGAGCGAAATTTGAGAAAACTGCCTCTTGGGAAATATCTTACAACTGCTAAGATATGTTGTTTTAGGTATTTAACGGTGAGCTGGTCGGAAATATCAAAATACATTTTAAGAAACTTCTCATTATCTTGTATAAATTCTTGATCCAAACCGAGCTCGACATGAAAGAGGAGATCACACACGTAACAAGGTAGCGAACCATTCTTAAGAAAACGCATTGTGATGTTTAAACGCTTGTTCTGCTTATAATAACTTCTAAGTTCAAAACGAAAATTTGGAAATTCACGCCCTTTCTCAAAACGCGTATCAAACTTGGTGACGAACAAAAGTTCTTTTTCTATATATTTCGGGAGTCCCAATTGCTTTATATTTTTTTTGTGGCTCCATTCTTGTTTAGTTGTTCCGCAACGTTAAGAACGCAACCTGTTCGCAGGGAAAGTGGGTTGTAGATGATGAGGTCCTCCATAGACATTGTACAGCGAAAACTCTTCTTACAGCTAGTATGAAACAATGATGAAACGTTATAAATTTCAACGTTTAACGTTAGGAACGTACTAAGGGGACGAAATGATGACGATTGATATATCGCTCGCCATGATTTAAAAATAAAAAATTGTACTTACAAAAATCACTCAAGATAGCATGTCAATTGATGAGACTAGAACAGTGTGTAGATTTTTCTGGAGAAGTGAACGTTTTCACAAACTCTAGAAAAGACTGGTGGAGTTGCACTAGAATGCTCGTCCTCATATACCTTTGCTTTTACACACACCTACCCTTCTCCCCCTCACGTTTTTTTAATTGCCTAAAGCTAAGTATGGTTACTTTTTTTATACTTATGAGTTATGCGGGATAACAATTTTTAGCAAAAAATCTCTAGACTCATTTCTTTACTCTAACCACGTATCATTCACATAAACAATACCCTCTTCTCGTTCACACACGCACGTATGTCGTAAATACATGAGTTGACCCATCTTTCTTGACATAAAATGCCCCCCTCCCCAAATGTACACCCGCATATATACTTCATTAATTCAGGTCTGACCATTAAAACCAAAAAAATAAGTACCCCTACATGAAACATACCAGCACAGGTGATTGTAAATTCACTTGTTACCCCCATTTTTCTAAAGAACGTGATTACCTCTATAGGGCTCACACCTGCACAGGTGAAGCATAATGGGGTGCCTAGTGCACCCCATGCATAGAGTGTGTGTCTTGGGACACACATCAAACTAAGAAGAGTCGCGGGCAATACTATTTTTCGTTGTCCGCTATGCAATAGCGGGGCACTTCACGTGTCTGATATGAACAGGCGAGTTTCATTTTTTTATTTATCCTTTTTTATTCTTATTTACTTATACAGTTATAATTTTCTTATTTTCTTTTTAAAATACTGTGACAAAACATACGCCAAAGAGGCATAAAGGCCTTCCTGACCCTAATCCGTCGCTAATGTCGACTTCCTGCAGCATTTAACAGTTGGGTAATTTCTTCCTAGACATCTATTGTGGTGGTGGGTGGGTCGGGTGTGGTTGAAGAAGGGGGAGGCAGAGAGGTGGTAGTTGGTTGTTCTGCAAATTGTATTTGTAAAAAAAAAATTTTTTATTTTGAACAATTGTTTCTTTTTTTTTATTACCTGTTGGATTAAAGGTTGGTGACAGGGTTGTTGCTTCGGGTGATAGAGTTGTTGTCAGTTGATCTGCAAATTGTATTTGTTAAAAACACCGTTTATTTGGAACAATTGTTTTTTTTTTTTTATTACCTGTTGGATCGAGGGTTGGTGACAGGGGTGTTGCTTCAGGTGATAGAGTTGTTGGTTCAGGTTCAGGTTGATCTGTAAATAAAACTTTTTTTATGAAAATGCCGTTTTTTCTTTTTTTTTTTTTTATAAGACATACTAAACTAAAAAATAAAAATAAGACATACTAAAAAATGCATTACCTGACCCCACGAACTTATACGCCAATACGGCACAGATCACTATGACGACGAGACCAACAATAAAAATGCCGACGCGAAGGTTACGTCTCCCCCTACGCATATGTCTAAAAATTACATTTATCAAAATTCAAACATTTATAACTTTTTTTGAAAGCAAACAAACAACTTACAATTCTTCTGCACATCTCAATTCCTCTGCACGTCTCACTGTGGAACTTTGAAAAGAAACATTACATATAAACATAAACAAATTTTTTTTTACATATACAAGTAGTAGTTTTTTTTAAGAGCAAATTCACTTACTCAACAGTTACACCTTGCAGCCCGTGGGCGTGGAACTGCAGGTGATCTCTAAATTTTTTTAAAAACACAAAAGTTTGAACTAGTTTCGTTTTTTAAAAGGAAATCAAAAAAAGACACTTACCTGTTTCCTCTCAAAGGGCGTATCGACGGCGGCGGGGGGCGTCAAGGGGGTTGCGGGGGTGTGACAACGTTAACTTCATAAAACGTGGTTTCCTCAGAGGAGGTGGATGCGGTTGACACTCGAGGTGACGTATTTTGGTCAGTCATTTTCAGTCTTTTTAATCTCAAACGCTCACTTCTCCTCAACATGAGCAATCTGGGTGGATAGAGAAGAAAATATTTCAAATATTTCAATAGAAATATTGAGTCATGTAATATGACTCAATAGTCATATTACATAAAAGAGTTCTCCATGGTGAAAGATGGAAGAAACTCTTTTTTAAAACACTTTTCTTCTAGGTAAATAAACAGGCAAAATATTTGTTATAAACTTTTTTTTTATTTCTTATAAAACAAAATAAAGTACACAAATATCTTTTTTATTTTTTTTTTCACTTTTAAATTGTGTTTGCGCGCACGTGAGTATTTACCCATCTTGCCCCCGTGAATGGGTTTTTATGACCTCTCCTTGTGTTTACTTTGGGTAGGGGATATCAGTTCCACTGCAGGGGGTCATTTAGTTCACGCGTGTGTGTTGCAAGGTTTTGAGTTGCTTAAAGGGAGAGTGTCATGGTTATATTAATGTGCGAATCACACGTTTTTTTTAAATATTTTGATGTGGTTTAGTCTCACGTCATGTCCCTACACCCTAAACCCCTCGAGGTGGTTTTCTTTTTAAAAAAAAAAAAGTCCTCCCCTACCTGAACTTAAGTGATGGTCTAAACCCACATGGGGTTTCAATGTGGCCTTATAGTCCCGCAGACACACCTACTACTAAGTTTAGAAAATACTATTGTTTTTATGAAAATAGTGGAAAAGGTTGAAAAGTAAACCATGAAGGTACAAGGTTATACCTTACTTGTAACGTAACAGGTAGATGTTAAATTACGAATTGTAATTAGTGGTGTGTAAACATACCTACTACACGAGGTTAAAAAGTCAGCCTCATATGCGCAGGTATGTAATTGTACCTTCTGGTTGCGGTTAGAATATACACCCTATCTATAAAGTAGAAGTGAACACCAAAGGAACATGGTTTGTATAATCATACCATTCCTGTTAATGGTGCAATGTCAAACATTTTAGGGTCTGCAAATAGGGACAATTGTTTTAGACCATTTTGGGTATGTCTGTAAACCTTTTCCTACCTATTTTTTTAAGAGTGCATTAAAAGTGTGAACAATTACCAAATTCAAAGCAAACAACATCAATGATATTTAAACTCCTGCAAGAAGGTAGCTTTGTCCCAATTTGACAATAAAAGATATATTTTATCAAATGGAATAGACACACTAAGTTTTGGTTGCTATAAAATTAAAGATATTGAAACTGAAATGGAAGATATTGAAACTGAAATGGAAGATATTGAAACTGAAATGGAAGATATTGAAACTGAAATGGAAGATATTAAAACTGAAATGGAAGATATTGAAACTGAAATGGAAGATACTGAAACTGAAATGGAAGATATTGAAACTGAAATTGAAGACTAAAAAAAAATTTATTTGATTATGATATTCTAAAGTTTACACTTCTTTTTAAACCACATTATGTATATATGTTAAAAAGAAAATTGTATCAAAAAAATAATTGAAGTATAGTGTAACCCAACACTTGTTCTAATTTCTTGCCTAAACTTTGTGGGGAAAAGAGCTCTCTCTCTCTCATTTTGTGTCTCTAGTATGGAAATTGCAAAGTTAATCAATCACCATTTTGAAAATATTGGCTTTGTCTTATTTAGCACAATAATATTAATCCTTGAAGCAATTATTTTATCTAATTATTCAACAACTCTTCTATTCTACAAAAATTGCCACGGCAGAAGAATGATAAGGTCATTAGTGACATAGGCATTGTTTCCCTCCCTAGAAACTGCATTCAATCATTTCATTTAAGTAGTCATTACAAACTAAGTATTTGTTCTTTTCAAAGAGGGAATAATTATAGTGAAGAAATATTTATTGATTTGCGGTTTTATGTAAGTGGAGTACCAACAATACGAGAAATTAGCTTGCGACGCTATCAGTGGGAAAACTTACTAATCAAAGCAGTTCCTGAGGTTATGTCAAGCATTAAAAAATTGATAGAGACAAACAAAAGAACACATGTGTGAATAAGGTCACAGAACTAATTTTCTTTAACAACACGCTATTCATTCAACCGTTTAATGCTACTATTACTGGAATAAGGTCACAGAACTAATTTTCTTTAACAACACGCTATTCATTCAACCGTTTAATGCTACTATTACTGGACTTCAAAGTGTTAGAAATCATTTTGGTGTCAAAAGTTACTTGAACATGTAAATTATTTAGTATATCCTAGAGTAGATGAAATACTTTGGTTTTATTCGCTTTATCAAAATTGGCATTCCAAATTCGCTGGACCTGTCTCTTTTTATTAAGGGTTACCAGCAGGTCTGGACAAAAAACGGAATGGAAAGGCGGAATGGAAAGGAGGAATGGAAAGGTGGATTGGCGGAATGGAAAGTTTGTGGAATGGCGGAATGACGGAAGAGGTTTTTTTAAAAGCATTTTGTGAGGGTCACTTTAATCTAATGTAGGGCATACTCTGCAGGGTACTTCCGGTCTATTGAGTTTTTAAGGCCGAATTTGCTCTCATCAAAAAGCAGCGTTTGTACACACCAGCACCTTGGACGAATATGTACATAT
>JAQGAS010002531.1:0-10023 GCA_034686365.1 Pachymerium ferrugineum
GTGCCTAGGGTTGCCTAGACTTTGCAAAATACCATAGGCATTTGCCTAGTATGGCCTATGCCTGGCTACGCCTCTGTGAGACAATATCCATTTTGAAAACGAAATCTATCTGAATCTGTTTGCCTTATCAGCCAGTAACTAGCACCACAGCTGTACAGCTACAGATAAACCTTACAATGCCCTCAACTTTGCATTACATCATCCATTTAATACATTATGTATTCACTTTATGATCAGATGAGTGTACTATGGTACTGAAAGAATGGAAATCCAAGTCAGTCAATTGTATGGTATCCCATTCTACCGAACTTGAGACCAACAGTAACTCTCGTAGACAAAGCAGCACTATAACTTTCAAGGCCACAAAATTCTACGAGTTTGTGATGCAGAAAAGATATTACTATTGGGACGATATAGAAGACTACGACGCCGATGAAGGAAATTATATAACTGTTACCAGTTTCATACATTTTGTCGGATGTACTACCCTTTTCATTACAATAGTTGCCGTAGCCATTATGGTGTTCGATTCGATAATATTATTATGACTGGCCAAACTATTTAATACAAAGCAATAAAGCATCCTAAGAAAGAAAGAAAGAAATGGAGCTTAACGTCGCCAGCGGCTGCCAGGGCCATACGCGACGGGACAACAAAAAACTAAAATACTAGAAGACTAAGGAAAGAAAGAAAAGGAGAACTAAGAAACTTAACAAGACATAACCCAGGAGTTCCACCACACAAAAACATGGTGTTACATGTTGCTACGTTCCAAAATGGATTTTATTCCAACCAGTTTAAGACAGAATTAGGTCCAGCTTCAGCCCAAACGAGATACGACCACCGAAAACCGGAAGCGTAGAAATCATTAACTGGTATCATTGCGGCTTATTTAGTAAGGATAATTACAGATATTTGTATAATTAAATTATCTTATTTCACTGTAGAAAAAAAATTTGGTTTAACCACAAAACTTAAAAACGGCACATGTGATGAAATCAAATCATGCAAACTAATATGTCCATAACCATAGAATTCGAGAAGAAATGACACTTATAGGGCCATATTCAATGAAACAAGACAGTAATGTGCACGTGTACATATACACATGTAAATATACGTCCCAAGAAGAACAAAAGCGTGACCTTCCACTTTGGACGTGCTAATGCAGGAAGTTTTTCCATGCTTACTCTAATTCCTTGATTTTTCATTGTTCCCTGCATTTCTTTCATGTAGGAATAGAAGCCGTTAGGTTAGCCTGTGTCAGTTCGTCATTTCTTTTAAATTCAATGTCAGTAGTGGGTTGAACAAGTTGACATGTTTGAATGTGAAAATAAAAAAATGCTGATCAGAAATTAGAAAAATATGTTTTTTGGGAAGAGATGAAAAAAATGCTGATCAGAAATTAGAAAAATATGTTTTTTGGGAAGAGATGATTATCTCTTCCCAAAAAACATATTTTTCTAATTTCTGATCAGTATTTTTTTAGGGACTAGTTCTGAAAGCATGAAAGCTGGCATTAAACTTATAGTTAAGAAATAAAGTGTGCAAAGTTGCCTGGGATACATATTTTGCAAAGTTCATTTTTGATAAGCAGTCATGTTGGTAGTTATATCTCCTGAACGAAATTTTTTCGAGTCCTAATATTTTACACACTTTCATTCAACACTATAAGGATTATTTTGACTAAACATTATTAAAATCTAAAATATAGGGGTGACGCACCTGGTCGATTTGACATGGAATGACCCAGGAGTATTTTTACAATGTGTTGACGTCTTTGGATATGTTGATGATAAGGTAAGATTTAGGATCATTCAATATTTAGTCTCTTTTATCAAGGATGTGTATATACATCCTTGCTTTTATCTTCGTCTTTCTTTCAGGTGACTTAACTCACATCCACTTCCTTTCCGTCTTCCTTTCATTTTCAGGTATCTTGCAACTAGCACTAGTCAGCATAAAATGAGTTATAATTATAAAATTGGTCGTTCTACATTGGCTGGAATAATTTATGATTGCACAAGTGCAGTGTGGACTGTTCTGAAAGAGGGGTTTGTAAAAGCACCAGACAGAGGAGAGAAGTAGCTGACCAATTTGAAACAAATGGAATTTTCCAAATGAAAGGAGGAAACACTAGATGGGAAGCACATCCAAGTTCGTTGCCCATCAAATTCTGGCTTACAATATTTCAATTACAAGAAAATCTTTAGTTTTGTACTCATGGCTATTTGTGATGTAAATTACAGCTTCCAATTTGTAGGCATAAGCAATTATGGGCACGTAAGTGATGGTGGAGTTTTTGCAAATTCCTGGTTTGGAAAATAGTGTGCAGAAGGAAGGCAAAACTTGCCTCCTGTGAAAAGTGAGGGGAGGCGGATCCACTAATGACAAACTATTTTGATATTCATTGATTTCATTATGGCATTTCCAAAACTATTAATAACGATTATACACCCATAGAAATAAAAGTGGATCAATACTTTTACAGGTGCATTGTACTTGTCCTGTGGGCGCACCTTCAGTACATGGTGATCCCCTGAGGATGTTTTGTAATGTCACCCAAGGATTGCAAAGGTGTACAGATACCCAATGGATGTAATTTAATAAACTTATGCCACAAAACATTTATGGTGCGCGCCATAAGTATAGAATATTCAGTTTATTGGAAATAATTTTTTATTTATTTTGTATGATTCCTAATGCTGTTGCACATCTGTAAAAAAATTAGTTTGGTTCTAGATAAACTGGGAAAAAAATTATTTCCTATAAACTGAATATTCTATACTTATGGCGCGCACCTTACAAAGCGATTTAACAAAAATTTCTCATTTATTAGCTTGAATGTACGCGACTTTCGGGCCAATTTCCGCAGAATAGCGCCATATCAAGAAATAAACATGCGCCGACAGCAGCTGCGATGTAAGAGCAACTTGATAATTCTCATGATTCACATAGCAGAAAACTACAGTAACAACCATCCGAATGAATAGATGAAATGTCATTTCCGCAAAGGACATTACTAAAAACAATAGTTGATGTAAATTTATCAACAACAGGATAGTCTGATTTAAAAATTTTAATCAAATTAAACACGCGCACAACGAGCTTTTGTATGCCTCAAGAAAGCTCCAGTGCTTGCGCCAGGCATTTCACCTGAAAAGGTGTGAGAGATCATGGCTGACCCAGAAGCGAGAAACCATGGGATATTGTGGCCGATATGGCTAATAAATCTGAAAACACAAAGCCTGGGAAAAAGATCAGAACTATTTGGTCTGCTGATGAAACGCGATGTTCCGGTTTCGTAAAATGTACGGATTCTAAACGACGCCCAACGATTCAACATTACGCCTCGCCTAAGGGAATATCCCCAATTTATGGGGGTGCGCTCTGCTAGGGGCGATTTTGGGTTACCATTGTCGAAGCCCAATGGTATCCGAGGATATTTAGATGCATTCATCTACAAAGATCATTGAATCTTCAAACTGAGGGATAAAAACAATTTCCCCTCATTTCAAGATTTCGTATCTTAACGCTTATAAAATTCACGAAGCAAGACATAAACTACCCAAACACGCGCACAACGAGCTTTTGTCTGCCTCAAGAAAGCTCCCGAGCTTGCGCCAGGCATTACACCTGAAAAGGTGTGCGAGATCATGGCTGACCCAGAAGCGAGAAACCATGGGATACTGTGGCCGATATGGCTAATAAATCTGAAAACACAAAGTCTGGGAAAAAGATCAGAACTATTTGGTCTGCTGATGGAATCAAACGTGAATTATTGAGCTGTTATGACAGGGCCGGGTCCCACATTGCGTCTTTCTTTCCAGGAGTCACTGAACATACTGCAAGCCATAAAGTCGAGGCTTTGTTCGATAAGTTATGTTCCTTCACAATCATCAAAGCTTTAGTTGCGATTTTATCAGGTGACATGACCAATTGGAGCGATGCAGCAAACCGATCAGCATGGGGCAGGTTCCATGATTATGTAATCTTCAAATCTTCGAAAATGCCGGCTTTGGGACATGCTACGGAGGGACCTACTACGGTTCTTCGAATTCTCACAAAAGGATTGGAAAGGACGAAAATATAGTTACTTCATCTTTTTAGTTTAATTCATAAAATTTTTAGATGTCTATGTCAATTAAAACAGATATAGGAATTCAAGTACCATATAGCTTATTAATTATCTAAATGAGATTGTACATAATCATGGAAACTGCCCCCATGCTGATCGGTTTGCTGCATATCTCCAATCGGTCCAATTGGAACGCGTGGAACCTCTTGTATATAAAATAATAATAATATTACTAGCAAATAATAATATTGCTAACAAGAAACGAAGTACTAACCCCTAAGAACTACAGGAGCAATAGTCGTATTATCAGGATCTGAATTAGTTTCATCCATAGAATACCCGTATGCAAAAAAGGGCGAAAGAGATAATTGATGTCACATTGACCCATCAATTTTGTTTTACAAATGTGGAAGGAAGGAGTATTTATTTGGGAAAGGTTAACCTGAAGTTCGCAAAATTATACCAAGATAAGAACATCAAAACAATTCGTCGATACATTAAAGATACAATCAACAAGAAAGAAAACGAAGGTGATCGCTAAACGTAATGATAACTAAAATAGCACACCCCGAGCAGGTGAAAACGACATAAAATCGGCATCTAAACTATTCATAGACGACTGGGTAAAAAAAGAAAAAAGTATAAAAAATGACCACGATCAAATGTGCGATGCAGAGCCATTGTAATCGGAGCAGCCATCGCAGACAAAGACCCTATACATAATCGCCTCAGACTGGGTCAATGCCTGCAGAAACATTCAGTTATGCAGTTATATCGGGAAAGTGGCGTACCCATCGGCCGTCCATGCGGTTTGAAAGAGATAAAAAATTCGAAACACACCTGAAGAATTATCAGTTCCTAATCTTCAAAGTCGACGACGGAATCTGGCAGGACTTGGTATACGCAACAGAAAATAAAAACAGATGTGTCATGGACATGAACTACCCAAACAAGCGCACAACGAGCTTTTGTAAGCCTCAAGAAAGCACCAGAGCTTGCGCCAGGCATTACACCTGAAAGGGTGTGCGAGATCAGGGCTGACCCAGAACGCGAGAAACCATGGGATACTGTGGCCGATATGGCTAATAAATCTGAAAACACGAAGTCTGGAAAAAAGATCAGAACTATTTGGTCTGCTGATAGAATCAAACGTGAATTATTGAGCTGTTATGACAGGGCCGAATCCCACATTGCGTCTATCTTTAAAGGAGTCACTGCACGTACTGCAAGGCATAAAGTCGAAGCTTTATTCGATAAGTAATGTTTCTTCACAATCATGAAAGCTTTAGTTGCGATTTCATCAAGCGACATGACCAATTAGAGCGACGCAGCAAACCGATCAGCATGGGGCAGTAAAGTTACTTAATAAAATAGCTTTATTAAATAATCAGAGTTTCTCGAAGCAAAAAAGATAATGGAGTTGAAATAATAAGAGGCAAGGTTGCCGCTAATCACGTGCATATATATGTATCAATACCTCCATATCAAAGTGTCAGCAAGCTGGTACAATATTTAAAGGGTAAGAGTTTTAGGAAGATTCAGCCTAACATCGTTAGTGAAAGATTTCACGGAGCTTGCCCTAGAAGGTGAAATGAATTGTCACTTACTGGAAAATAGTTTAGAACAAGGGAGTAACCGTAGAAATGGTCTTATTACTAAAACTATGAAGACGGCTTCAGGTTCTTTTGATCTTGAAACGCCAAGAGATCGTAATGATACTTTTGAACCACAATTAGTTAACCACTCTAGATGTAGGATATGGTGAACTACATTATAAATTGCGTAATAATCCTAAAATTTCAGTAATTAAAAGAACTAACGCCTCTATCTAATAATAATAGTTATTTTACATTCTTTCATTTTAGCTGTTTTTGGCCACCTGTTCCTCCTTCACTTCCTCCTGAAGTTAACTTCAGTGAGTTTTTGTTCACCTGCTCCAGTTGACGAGGAGAGGGTGGTTGTGGCATTGAAAACCTTCATCGGTAGAATGAAAACCTTCATTTTTTCTAGGAAAGTGGAAGTGGATGAGGCGACAACACGATGTTGCACCTAATACACTATGTCATAAATCTGACCAATAAGTCTACTAAATAAATGAACTTATTTCGCTCGAGTAAATCAGAATCAAACGCGCAAACATGGTCATCATTATCATACGCATTGAAGCCAACATGCAATCAAAAAATTATATTAGAACCCGGCTGCAATCGATTTCAGTGTTCAAGCGGCTCCTATTTCTGTTACTATTGCGCATTTTCTGTTTTATTTATCATAATAAAATTGCATTGAATAGTTATGTTATGGTTTGGGTATTTTACACCTAGCCAACACCATGAACCAATACTTAAAAATATTACTTTAAGCTTTAACATCACAAAAACAAATAACCTCGAAGACTTTTTTAGAAGTTAGATAGATGTAAAGCCTTAAGTAATTCCACCAAAGTAAATGACCTATTGTAGGACTGACCAAATGGGGAGGAAGAGTCAAATTTAATTGGCACACGCTCAGCATTATGGCGGAAATGCTGAAAAGCAGCAGAATAATGATCTGAACTTGAGCTGTGAGCAAAACTGAGAAGAAATGCGGTGAATAGACAATTAGATGATTTACAAGGGGTAAAATCAATATTCCCGATTTCGGCAGTGCGTAAGCAGTTAGCAATTGTACGGTCGCTTCAACGACATGAAGGCTCATCGCCACTAAGATGCAATCTGTTTATAAATTCAATAACTGACGCCATCCATGGATATAAATTTAAGATAAAAAATTTATTTTTAAGCGGTGCTTGTTCTTTCTGTGATTGCTAGACAAGAAAACCACCCACAATATGATTCGATCCGAAAAGGGTACAAACTCCAGCAGAAACTGGCTGTGCATGACATCACGATGCGGGTGTACCATTTAAGATGCTGCTTATTGGATGATATAAAAAGATTTGAAAGTCATCTACGATAACCATTGCGCCCTGATTAGTTCTATCACTGTAACATCGACTGCACTAATAGGATCGTTCAAGAAAAGCAAAGGTTACAACAAGTCACATCATGTTTGCATCAGTTCGTGCATTGCCTGGAAAGTACGTAACTTTTGCAGGTTGGAAACTTGGAGCAATTGTGACTTGTGTTTTCGAGTTTTCTAAAGCAGGTAATGTTATCTGGCTCATTTGAACCCTTACACTGTCGGTCAACTATTTTACAAATGTCAGGACTGTTGGCATACTGTAGAACAAGGCAAACCGCATTTATGCAACAAAAAAATATGTAAAAACTGTGGGGTGGTTGTACCTGAAAATCATCAGCCTTACAAATTGAAAGAACGGGATGCAGCTCCAACTTTCATGTAAGCTGATTTCACAGACAAGGATGGAGGTGTGGTGTATGAACACAGTGCTCTGTGTTGCCAGAATCGCGTCTGTCTGCAAACATCTTGACCTACTGTCCTCGGAAGATTGTGCATCATGCGGCAAACGACTGCATGTATTCCAAGGAGTAAATGCATGTGATCAGTTCTTTGAATTCGTCTTCAAAACGTACACCACTGCAATGACCGTATTGAGGAAAATGACGACACGTGCCAAATGGGAAAAAACCCCATATCACAATCCCAATCTCTTATGTGCGCATGGGGGTCACTGCTTAAGGTTGAATTTGGTAAATCGGCATAATTAGCTTCACCGTGACCGTAGACAGCCCAAAACAACCCAGGAAACAAACAAACATTGCATGCTGTTTTACAACATTTACTAAATGTTGATACAATGTATGGGTACAGTACTCATTTTCTCCGAAAATGAACGCCTGCGTCATAAACTGACCTCTGCCCAGAAAGAGTTGACGGACCTTGAAAAAGCATATAATGTCCGCTCCTCTGCGGTAGGGAAGTGGCGTACCCAGGTGCATACCCTAGAACAAAAACTTGCCACGGAGCGCCGTCGGGTGGCAGCCCAACACGCATCTCTAAAAGCTTTATAGCGCCGCCTTGCACGAGCTCACCAGACCAAGCGACGGCCAGCCAGCTCAACCTACCAATATATAATTGAAATAAATGTTTTCTTTTTATGCGAATGAGTTATTTAGAAATGTTTATCAGGAAGAAAATATGTAAAAAAGCTATTGCAATTGCATGCGTGTACTTTTTACAAGATATTAAACTTCGATTTTCATCAAATTGTATGTCAACACAGACGGATACACAAACGGATGAAATAGGGAGTTTGCTCAATCCTTCGACATCATCTTTGCATTCCTCATCCCAAATCTCACGTCCCACGTTCATCTCCCACTTTTAATATTGATTTCTTTTTTTTACATATGCTTCAATTGCAAGAGTTTCTCTTCTAAATCTGGTTCGCACACCTGATCTTTCATATTAACCATGTCCGTGCTCGTTAGGTCCATGAGACGTGGACATTGGGCTGAGAGTTCACCTTTGTGTCCGAGAAGAGCATCTGAATATTTAAGAGAAAATGTGAAATTAAGTAATGGTACAGATTTTGGTTAAACTCGCAACTTGTGCAAAATTGAAGAAATGCCAATTCAAGTGGTTCATTCGGTAATAGTGACTGACTGAGAATTGTTTGTACTTGTGTCAAAAAAGAACACATTAGTGTGTAACCATTTGAGTTTTGATTACAGATAGCTCAAGAGTCCAGAGCTTCTAGTCGGTAGTCTCCTTCTGAGACACGCACCTTGCCATCGTATGAATCTACAATTTAAAAGGTGGGTATAAATTTTATTTACCATTTATTTACCCCATTTTGGAGCTTAGCCTTGCACCCCGACAATTATACGAGACATTAGACGCTGTAATTGTTGGCAGGGAGTAGGGAGAGTGTGTAGTGGAAACTCTCTTGTACCTTTAACTGGGTTAACGTAATACTGTACCTCGTGTACAATCATTGTTTAGTATTGCAAAGATTGTTGATTTTGCCCGCCACAGTGTACTTTAAATTGGAAGCCTCTGCTGTGTATTCTTCCACCGTTTGCAACACCATTAGAGGGTGGGCGGTCTGGCACAGCAGCAGGGCCAGTTTCTTTAACTGGTAAAAGCGCAAAGGTTTAACTGGTTCTTCCCTTTTGGGGGATATTGTGTACGTCATCCAAAGCAACGACAGCAAAAGTGCGTCGATAAGTGAAAGTGATTGTGAATTGTTTTGAGTGCCAATCAAGTTCCATCCATTAGTGTGAGTGCAATAGTGAAGTGTGGTGAGTTAGTGAGTGTGAAGCATTCTTCTATTTCAATCTGAGATTTAACACAACGCAATATTCCGTATCGTGAACTAAACCTATACGATCAAGAGCGATTTGAGACAGTGACCGCATTATTCTCATTACCGATAGAATTGTGGATTACGGCCGTTCGCAATTTCACATATGCTTCAACCTCAATGCAATTAACAAGGGCTCACTTATTGACATCCCACAGACAAACTTTCCCAGAGTCTCAATCATCTGATGGAATCAATGACAGAATAATTAAAGTTAATGTATGGGTGTCTCGTGAAATAACACTCTTTTTTCTTTAAGGGAAAGGGGGGAGGAGATCCCAATTAGAGCTTTTTTAGATATTGCATTTTTTTTACACGTGGATTATGACCCTAGATCGGGCGGCAAGTACAGACCGGCAGAAGTTAGAAAAAATGACCGCACCTGTAAGGTTTTTACACTTTTTCTTTTTCTAATTTTTTTATTTTTAGCAAATACCCTCCAATTCCTTTTTTTAATGTATTGAAAAGTTTTCAGCACGTTTTTAGCCTGCCAACGTGGGACACGTTAGACGTGATGCAGTTACCTTTATGTAGGTTAATATCTGTGCAGCATTAATGTGCGAAAATGGAGCGAGCTATCTCCTCTCGGTTCTGAGTTCACCTTAGACTTGTACAAGGTAAGACAGGAATTAATTGATAATTTTTTGTAGGAATGTTGTTCGAGTAACAGTGGCAA
>JAQGAS010002532.1:0-10016 GCA_034686365.1 Pachymerium ferrugineum
ATTTTAAGCGGAATTTTTAGGTTAATTTCTGATGTAATGAAATGTTTATATTTGCAGGCATTGATGCAAGTGATACAGATTCAGAGGCTTTTGTTTGTTCGTCGTGTTACAAGAGTTTTTCAAACAAATACAGCCTTGCAGCACATGAAAATATTCATCTGGAAATGTACAAATGTAGTCGGTGCGGTTATTGTGCCCCTTCCAATGCAATTTTGTCCAGACATAGAAAGGGAAAACGTTGCAACCGTTAAACGTTGTTGCGGTTATTGCGTAAATTCCAAGGCCCAATTGTCCTATCATATAAACAGAAGAAGTTGCACTCGTTAAATTTTTTTAAGTCGACTTTGAATTGGCTGTATTGCGCATTTTGTTGTTTTGAATTAAAGTTAAGACATTCATAGTTCGTTTTTGCAATTAGAATATGAGGGACTACTAATTTGTGTTTCAAATTTGATTTAATGGGGAGTTAGTTGAGGGAGAAAGGATTGATAGATTCTAAATGGCACTTTTTAAGTTGATGTATTGAAAGGTTTATATTTTCAGGCAATGGTGCAGGTGCTACAGATTCACAGGCTTTTGATGCAAGCGCCACAGTTTCAAGGGCTTTTGTTTGTTCGTCGTGTTACAGGATATATCCAAACAAATACAGCCTTGCACAACATGAAAATATTCATCTTAAAAAGTACAAATGTAGTGGGTGCGGTTATTGTGCCTCTTCCAATGCCCATTTGTCCAGACATAGAAAGAGAAAATTTTGCCTTTGTTAACCTTTGTTAACTTAAGTCAACTTTGAATTGGCTGTATTACACATTTTGTTGTTTTGAATAAACGTTAAGACATTCCTAGTTCGTTTTTGCAATTAGAATATGAGGGACTACTAATTTGTATTTCAAATTTGATTTAATGGGGAGTTAGTTGAGGGTGAAAGGATTGATAGATTCTAAATGGCACTTTTTAAGTTGATGTAATGAAAGGTTTATATTTGCAGGGAATGGTGCAGGTGCTACAGATTCGGAGGCTTTTGTTTGTTTGACGTGTCGCAAGAGTTATGCAAATAAAAACGGCCTTGTACAACATGAAAATGTTCACCTGGAAAAGTACAGATGTGATAGTTGCGGTCATTGTGCTGCTAACAAGGCTAATTTGTCCAAACATATAAAGAGAAGACATAATCGTAAACCCTTGTAAATTAAGACAACTTTGAATTGGCTGTGTTGCACATTTTATTGTTTGGAATAAAAGTTAAAACATTTATTTAATTTTTACTATTTTAATATCAAGGACTACTGATTTGTTTATCAAATTTATTGCTAATGCTTAAAAAGTGGCTTTTTGGTATTAATGATGCTTAATTAAAAGATTTCATATATTTGCAGGCAATGGTATGAATGCTTTCGTTTGCTTGCATTGTAACAAGAGATATGCAAACAAAAATAGCCTTGCACAACATGAAAATGTTCACCTGGAAAAGTTCAAATGTGATAGTTGCGGTCGTTGCGCTTCGTCAAAAAGGGATTTGGTACGTCATAGGACGACAAGACATTCCGATAATTAAATTGTTAAGGCTAAGTCAACCTTGTTAACTATTGTAGATTTTGCTGTTGGAATAAAAGTTGAAAACATTTAGTCTGCGCAAGAGTATTTCATTCTATTGTCGATTTTGCTTTTCTGAATGAAATTATACGAGTTAATAGTTGTATAATTATAGTAGAACCATTTTGAACGGATCGTCTATGGTGTTGATTAGGGAGAATTGTAGAAGGATGGAACACGTGACTTTGTGACGTAATGGGGGTGAAAAAGTGAGAGGATTTTTTTTTCGAAATTAGAAACCCATCTGGAAATGTACAAATGTAGTCGGTGCTGTTATTGTGCTGCTTCCAAGGCCAATTTCTCCAGACATAGAAAGAGAAAATGTTGCCACCGTTAAACTTTGAATTGGCTGTATTGCACATTTTATTGTTTTGAATAAAAGTTAAGACGTTTATTTAAGTTTTTACAATTTTAATATGAAGGACTACTGATTTGCTTATCAAATTTCTTGCTAATGTTTTCTTGGGAAGGAGATAAAAGTGGCTTTTTGATATTAATGATGCTTAATGATAAGATTTCATATATTTGCAGGCAATGGTATGGATGCTTTCGTTTGCTTGTATTGTAACAAGGTTTATGCAAACAAATACAGCCTTGCACAACATGAAAATGTTCACCTGGAAAAGTACAAATGTGATAGTTGCGGTCATTGCTTTTCGTCAAAAACCGATTTGGCACGTCATAGGACGACAAGACATTTTGATCATTAAATTGTCAAGGCCAAGTCAACTTTGTTGACTATTGTAGATTTTGCTGTTGGGAATAAAAGTTGAAAAAATTTAGTCTGCACAAAAGTATTTCATTGTCGATTTTTCTTTTCTGAATGAAATTATACAAGTTAATATTATAGTTGTATAACTATAGTAGAACCATTTTGAATGGATCGTATATTTTTTTCAAAATGTGGTGCAGCTGTGTCCTGTCTTACCTACGTGGTAGGCGTGTTCGACAAGAAAAGGTTGATCTGGAAAAGTACAAATGTAATCTGTGCAGTTATTGTGCTAATTCCAAGGCTGCTTTGTCCAAACATAGACCGAGGTTACAAGGGACTGTTACGTCGCATTAAGGCGGTTTAAGCGCTAAGTCGTTTTGACAATTACTACGCTAGATAAAACGACGTGGCGCAGGTTACATGGACTCAAAACCTGTCGCATTAGCCACAACAATCGAATCGCCACTTCCGCCAAAATGCATACTGTAGTGTTGCAAGCATTTTGAAGTGAGCGGAAGTTGTGTGACGTATGCATTTTTCACAACCAATCAGCACTCAGAATCTTAAACCGATTTGTTTTCAAGTCGGTTTGAGGGGTTACAAGGGACTGTAATCGAAGTAAACAAGCGTTTTAACAGTCTACGTCGACGTGAACAGGGTGGTTTAGCTCCCGCCGATTTAACAACCGTTGTAAGGGGTTACAAAGGACTATTCTCAAGTCGGTTTAGGAGTTAAACCGACTTCACTTCGTCGTAACTAGTCCCTTGTAACCTCGGTCATGAAAGGCAAGATGTCACTATCGATAAACTTTGTTACGTTAAGTGA
Organism: Pachymerium ferrugineum; assembly: GCA_034686365.1. NCBI lineage: Eukaryota > Metazoa > Arthropoda > Chilopoda > Geophilomorpha > Geophilidae > Pachymerium > Pachymerium ferrugineum. Next base: position 3,131 of record JAQGAS010002532.1, read on the forward strand.
ACTTTGAATTAGCTGTATTGCAGATTTTGTTAATAAAAGTTATGACAGTTGCGTTTAGTTTTTCAATTTTTTTCGAATATCAAGGACAACTGATTTGTGTTTCAAATTTTTTGCTAATGATTTTTCAGGGACTTAGTTGAGGGAGGAGGGGTTGATAGATTCTTAGTGGCACTTTTTAAGTTGATGATGTAATGAAAGGTGTTTATATTTGCAGGCAAGGATGCAGGTGCTAAAGATTCATGGCCTTTTGTTTGTTTGGCGTGTAACAAGAGATATTCAAGGAAAGGCACCCTTACAGACCATGAAAATATTCACTTGGAAAAGTTCAAATGTAATAGTTGCGGTTATTGTGCTTCTACCAAGCGTGATTTGTCCAAACATATAAAGAGAAGACATCAATCACCCTTGTTAAATTGAGTCAACTTTGAATTTGCTGTGTTGCAAATTTTATTGTTTTGAATAAAAGTTAAGACATTTATTTAAGTTTTTGCAATTTGGATATCAAGTAGTACTGATTTGTTTATCAAACTTAGTGCTAATGTTTTCTTGGGAATGAGATAAAAGTGGCTTTTTGATATTATTGAAGCTTAATGAAAAGATTTTATATATTTGCAGGCAATGGTATGGATGCTTTCGTTTGCTTGTATTGTAACAAGAGATATTCTAACAAGTACAGCCTTGCACAACATGAAAATTTTCACCTGGAAAAGTACAAATGTAGTCGGTGCGGTTATTGCGCAAGTTGCAAGACCAATTTGTCCAGACATAGAGAGAGAAAAAATTGCACTCATTAAACTTTGTTAAGTCAACTTTGAATTGGTTGTATTGCACATTTTGTTGTTTTGAATAAAAGTTAAGACATTCATAGTTAGTTTTTGCAATTCGAATATCAGGGACTACTAATTTGTGTGAAAAAATTTAGTCTGCACAAAAGTATTTCATTCTATTGTAGATTTTTCTTTTCTGAATGAAATTATTCAAGTTAATAGTTGTATAACTTAGAAATTTTGTATCAAAAGGCAACAGTAGAACCATTTTGAATGGATTGTCTTATTTTTTCAAGATTTGGTGCAGCTGAACACTTCTTACCCCTGTTCTGTTTGTCGCTGGACTTACTATTCAAAAGCTAGCTTACAATCTCACATATCCACTCACACTAGGAGATTCAAATGTGAAATGTGTGGGTATTGCGCTTCGAGTCGCATTGAAAAAATAGGCAGAATTGTAGAAGGATGGAACGCGTGAGTTTGTGACGTAATGGGGGTGACAAAGTGAGAGCATTCATTTTCAAAATTATAAATCCAAGCTATGTCAACATTTTTAAATATTGAGTGTATTGCACACTTTGTATTTGCAGTTAAAGTTAAGTGAATTAAGTCAGTTCTTATATACGTAAGTAATTTGTGTTGAAGATCATTGGTTGTTTAGGCACTGCTAATGATTTCATGGGGAGTTGGTTGGTGGGGGAAGGACGGATAGATTATAAATGGCATTTAGACGTTAATTACTGTTGCTGTAATGATAGGTTTATATTTGCAGGCAGTGATGCAAGTGATACAGATTCAGAGGCTTTTGTTTGTTCGTGGTGTTTCAAGAGATATTCAAATAAAAAGAGCCTTGCACAACATGAATATATTCATCTGGAAAAGTACAAATGTAATCGGTGCGGTTATTGCGCTCATTCCAAGACCCATTTGTCCAGACATAGAGAGGGAAGAAATTGCACTCGTTAAACTTTGTTAAATTAAGTCAACTTTGAATTGGCCGTATTGCGCATTTTGTGTTTTTGAATAAAAGTTAAGATATTCATAGTTCGTTTTTGCAATTCGAATATCAAGGACTTGTAATTTGTGTTTCAAATTTCTTGCTAATGATTTCACGGGGAGTTAGTTTAGGGAGGAAGAGTTGATACATTTTAAGCGGAATTTTTAGATTAATTTCTGATGTAATGAAATGTTAATATTTGCAGGCATTGATGCAAGTGATACGGATTCAGAGACTTTTGATTCAAGTGATATAGATTCAGAGGCTTTTGTTTGTTCGTGGTGTTACAAGAGATATTCAAGTAAAAAGAACCTTGCACGACATCAAAATGTTCACCTGGAAAAGTACAAATGTCGTTGGTGCGGTTATTGTGCTGCTACCAAGCGTGATTTGACCAAACATATAAAGAGAAGACATCACCCTTGATAAATTAAGTCAACTTTGAATTTGCTGTGTTGCAAATTTTATTGTTTTGAATAAAAGTTAAGACATTTATTTAAGTTTTTGCAATTTGGATAACAAGTAGTACTGATTTGTTTATCAAATTTAGTGCTAATGTTTTCTTGGGAATGAGATAAAACTGGCTTTTTGATATAAATGATGCTTAATGAAAAGATTTTATATATTTGCAGGCAATGGTATGGTTGCTTTCGTTTGCTTGCATTATAACAAAAGATATGCAAACAAGTACAGCCTTGCACAACATGAAAATGTTCACCTGGAAAAGTTCAAATGTGATAGTTGCGGTCATTGTTCTTCGTCAAAAAGGCATTTGACACGTCATAGGACGACAAGACATTTCGATCATTAAATTGTTAAGGCCAAGTCAACTTTGTTGACTATTGTAGATTTTGCTGTTGGGAATAAAAGTTGGAAAAATTTAGTCTGCACAAAAGTATTTCATTCTATTGTAGATTTTGCTTTTCAGAATGAAATTATACGAGTTTATAGTTGTGTAACTTGGAAATTTTCTATCAAAAGGCAACAGTAGAACCATTTTGAATGGATCGCCTTTTTTTTTCAAGATTTGGTGCAGCTATGCCCTGTCTTAACCCTGTCCTGTTTGTGGGTGGACACTAGGAGATTCAAATGTGAAATGTGTAGATATTGCGCTTCGAGTCGCATCGATCTACAAAAGCATCAAAACCCGAATGCGAATGCTGTAAACGTAGATAATGAAAAAGTTGTAGTTCACTTCTACTGACTTTAGCCGTGCCAACTTTCATTCATAAACGTAACACTTTGGTTACGTAATGCGCTTGTGGAGTATGTTAAGTCGAGTTGAGGGAAGAAGGATGGATAGATTCTAAGTGGCATTTTGACGTTAATTACTGCCACTGTAATGAAAGTTTCTATTTGCAGACAGAGATGCAAGTGATACAGATTCAGAGGCAGGCAACGATGCAAGTGCTACAGATTCAAGCGTTTTTGTTTGTTCGTCGTGTTACAAGAGATATTCAAGTAAAAAGTGCCTCGCACAACATGAAAATGTTCACCTGGAAAAGTACAAATGTCGTTGTTGCGGTTATTGTGCTTCTACCAATCGTGATTTGTCCAAACATATAAAGAGAAGACATCCCAATCGTAAACCCTTGTTAAATTAAGTCAACTTTGAATTTGCTGTAAGGAAAGGTTTCTATTTGCAGACAGAGATGCAAGTGATACAGATTCAAAGGCAGGCAATGATGCAAGTGATTCAGATTCAGAGGCGTTTGTTTGTCCGTGGTGTTACAAAAGATATTCGTGTAAAAACAGCCTTTCACACCATAAAAATATTCATCTGGAAAAGTACAAATGTAGTGGGTGCGGTTATTGTGCTAGTTCCAAGGCCGCTTTGTCCAATCATAGAAAGAGAAGAATTTGCACCAGTTAAACTTTGTTAAATTAAGTTAACTTTGAATTGGCTGTATTGCGCATTTTGTGTTTTTGAATAAAAGTTAATACATTCATAGTTCGTTTTTGCAATTCGAATATCAAGGACTTGTAATTTGTGTTTCAAATTTCTTGCTAATGATTTCACGGGGAGTTAGTTGAGGGAGGAAGAGTTGATACATTTTAAGCGGAATTTTTAGGTTAATTTCTGATGTAATGAAATGTTTATATTTGCAGGCATTGATGCAAGTGATACAGATTCAGAGACTTTTGATTCAAGTGATACAGATTCAACGGCTTTTGTTTGTTCGTGGTGTTACAAGAGATATTCAAGTAAAATTTGCCTTGCACGACATGAAAATGTTCACCTGGAAACGTACAAATGTGGTAGTTGCGGTTATTGTGCTTCTTCAAAATGGGTTTTGAAACGTCATAGAAAATTAAAAAGACATTTCGATCGTTAAATTGTTAAAGTCGAGCCAACTTTGTTGACTATTGTAGATTTTGCTGTTGGGAATAAAAGTTGAATTCAGTCGGCGCAAAAGTATTTCATTCTATTGTAGATTTTGCTTTCATGAATGAAATTATACAAGTTAATAGTTTTCTAACTTGGATATTTTGTATGAAAAGTCAATAGTGGAACCATTTTGAATGGATTGTTTATTCTTTCAAGATTTGGTGCGGCTGGACTTACTATTCAATTTTAGTTTACAATCTCACATTTACACTCACACTGGGCGATTCAATTGTGAAAAATGTGGATATTGGGCCTCGAGTCGCATCGATATACGAGAGCATCAAAACCGGAAAAGCGAAAGGTAAAATGAACAAAATTGCAGTTCCCTTAACTTGACTTTGACAATGCCAACTTTCATTCATAAACATAAGACAACATAACATTTTGGTTATGTAATGCAATTGTGGAGTTTGTTAAGAAAATTTTCATGCGTGAAATTGAAATCTTGTAACGTGGTGATAAATGGGTAGAATTGTAGAAGGATGGAACACGTGAGCTTGTGACGTAATGGGAGTGACAGAGTGAGTTTCAAAATTATAAATCCAAGCTATGTCAACATTTTTAAATATTGAGTGTATTGCACATTTTGTAATTGGAGTAAAAGTTAAGTGAATTAAGTCAGTTCTTATATACGTAAGTAATTTGTGTTGAAGATTATTGGTTGTTTAGGCACCGCTAATGATTTCATGAAAGTTGGTTGATGGGGGAAGGAAGGATAGATTCTAAGTGGCATTTTGACGTTAATTACTGTTGCTGTAATGAAAGGTTTATATTTGCAGGCAGTGATGCAAGCGATACAGATTCGAAGGCTTTTGTTTGTCCGTGGTGTTGCAAGAGATATTCGTGTAAAAGCAGCCTTTCACACCATAAAAATATTCATCTGGAAAAGTACAAATGTAGTGGGTGCGGTTATTGCGGTAATTCCAACACCCATTTGTCCAGACATAGAAAGAGTAGAAATTGCACTCGTTAAACTTTGTTAAATTAAGTCTAATTTGAATTGGCTGTATTGCACATTTTGTTGTTTTGAATAAAAGTTAAAACATTTTCGTTCGTTTTTGCAATTCAAATATCAAGGACTACTAATTTGTGTTTCGAGTTTTTTCCTAATAATTTCACGGGGAGTTAGTTGAGGGAGGAAGGGTTGATAGATTCTGAGTGGCACTTTTTAAGTTGGTGATGTAATGAAAGGTTTCTATTTGCAGGCAATAATGAAAGTGATACAGATTCAGAGGCTTTTGATGCAAGCGCCACAGTTTCACGGGCTTTTGTTTGTTCGTCGTGTTACAAGAGATATTCAAGTAAAAAGTGCCTCGCACAACATGAAAATGTTCACATGGAAAAGTACAAATGTCGTTGTTGCGGTTATTGCGCTGCTACCAAAGCCAATTTGTCCAAACATGGAAGACGTCACAAACCTTGATTAAATTAAGTCAACTTTGAATTGGTTGTATTGCACATTTTGTTGTTTCGAATAAAAGTTGAGACAGTTATGTTTGATTTTTCAAATTTCTTCGAATATCAAGTACTACTTATTTTAATGTTTTAATGGGAAGGATATAAAACCTGGCCCTTTGACATTAATGATGCTTAATGAACGATTTTATACATTTGCGGGCATTGGTATGGATGCTTTCGTTTGCTCGATTTGTAACAAGAGATAATCCAGCAAAACCAATCTTGCAAAACATAAAAACATTCATACGGCGTCTTATAAATGTGATAGTTGCGGTTATTGTGCTTCGACAAGAAGGGATTTGTAACGTCATAGAAGCACAGTTTACAATCTCACATTTACACTCATACTGGGAGATTCAAATACAATTATGGAGTGTGTTACGTCAGGAGAATTTCCATGCGTGAAATTGAAATCTTGTAAAATGGTGTTGAATAGGAAGAATTGTAGAAGGATGAAACACTCTTGCTAATGATTTCACTTGGAGTTAGTTGAGGGAGGAAGGGTTGACACATTTTAAGCGGAATTTTTAGGTTAATTTCTGATGAAATGAAAAATTTATATTTGCAGGCAGTGATGCAAGTGATACAGATTCAGAGATTTTTGATGCAAGTGGTACAGATTCGGGGCTTTTTGTTTGTTCGTGGTGTTACAAGAGATATTCAAGTAAAAAGAGCCTTGCATAACATGAAAATATTCACCTGGAAACGTATAAATGTAATCGGTGCGGTTATTGTGCTAATTCCTATGCCGCGTTGTCCAATCATAGAAAGAGACGATTTTGCACCCGTTAAACTTTGTTACATTAATTCAACTTTGAATTAACTGTGTTGCAAGAAATCCTGTTACGTTAAGTTCAATTTTGAATTCGCTGTACATCACATTTTGTTAATAAAAGTTCAGTTATGTTACTTTTTGCAAATCGAATGTCAAGGATTATTGGTTTGTGTTTCAAATTTCTTGCTAATGATTTCACAGGGATGTACTTGAGGGAGGAAGGATTGATAGTTTCTAACTGGCACTTTTTAAGGTGATGCTGTAATGAAAGGTTTATATTTGCAGGCAATGATGCAAGTGGTACAGATTCAAGGGCTTTTGTTTTTTCGTCTTGTGACAGGAAATATTCAAGAAAAAAGAGCCTTGTAGAACATGAAAATGTTCACCTGGAAAGGTATACAAATGTCAGTGCGGTTATTGTGCTGCTACCAAGTCCAATTTGTCCAAACATAGAAAGAGAAGAAATTGCACTCAAACTTTGTTATGAATTGTCTGTATTG
>JAQGAS010002533.1:0-10010 GCA_034686365.1 Pachymerium ferrugineum
ACTCGGACACTCGCAGACTCGGACACTCGCAGACTCGGACACTCGCAGACTCGGACACTCGCAGACTCGGACACTCGCAGACTCGGACACTCGGGGATTCGGACACTCGTAGACTCGGACACTCGGGGATTCGGACACTCGGAAATTCGGACACTCGGAAATTCGGACACTGGGGGATTCGGACACTCGGACACTCGGGGATTCGGGATAAACTCAAGAGAGACGCCTAAATGTTGTCCACAACCTTGTCCTTGCCCTAAACAAAAGTTGAAAGATTCGAATTAGGCTTCGTGAAATTTGAAGATTCCAATTAGGCTTAGAAACTTTTTTAGGGTTAATTTGAAACGAATAGCTGGAGTGATAAACGAATTTTACCCGAACTCAAGAGAGAAGCCTAAATGTTGTATTTCACCTTGCCCTTGCCCAAACAAAAATGGAAAGATTCGAATTAGGCTTCGTGAAATTTGAAGAATCCAATTAAGCTCAGAAAATTTGGGAGGGATTTCTAGATGATGTTGATGAGCTGAGAATGTAGCTGAGAATGTAGAATTCTAATAAGGGCGGGTGCCGAGCTCGTGTTAACAATGCCTTTTATTGCTTGTGTAAGCGCCTTCTGGTAACAGTTGTTCGAATACTCCGCAAAACAATGGCTATGGGAAACGAACAGCTGGAGTGATAAACGAATTTTACCCTAACTCAAGAGAGAAGCCTAAATGTCCTCCACCTTGTCCTTGCCCCAAACCAAAATGCTCACCTCCGTGTCCACACCAGACGTAACCTCTTACGTCTGGTGTGAACCAAGGGAGCGAATGTCAATCAAATAATAACACATTTTTATTTTCTAGAAATGCAGGAAACCGAAACCGATGCCATTCATCCCGGTTATGGCTTCTTATCCGCCACTCCATCCGTATGGCGCATCATTAGTGTCGACCGGGAACAGGGATTGGTTGATTATGATAATAATACCCAGAGAGGAGTAGCACCTAACATTAAAGAAGGTGATATCCTTATTGTCAACCGTTTACCACCGCTGTTCCGAAAGGTGACATCTTTTCCTTGGTGCCAAACCCCATACTTATCTCCGACCACATCCACAATGTCTCCCGAAACAGGAAATATGTCCCACCTGTGCTGGATGGGGATATATCTACAGTTGAGATCGAGGCTGTTTGGCTTGTTTTGACCTAGGACAAGTCACCAGAAAAATATTCATTCAGTGGTTGGGAGTAACTTTTGAATGAAAATCTCATTGAGTTTTATTCACGAAAATCATTAAAATAACTATTTAAATGATTTTTCACGCATTGATCCCGTCACCTACACAAGGTCACGAGGTCAACGAGAACTTACTAAAACAGAAAAGGAAACCACTTTACGAGCACGTTTTGGTTTCTTTCAATTCAATTTTAAAGCAATATGGTTTTTCACGCAAAAAACCTTGCATGTTTTCCAATACCTACATATTTGGGAAAGTTAGGACTGTGGTTAGAAAACGTGGAAATTTGTTTAGATAAATTGTATCATGATCAAACATCTGACAGTTTAATTTTGCCTAGTAAAAGGTTACGATGTAAACCCAAAGCATTGGCTGACTTCATTTACTTTTAGCCCTAAAGCTAAAGTCTGTTCCTTATGCAGAAAAAAAATTGATCAGAAATTGGATCAGCAATGCAATAGTTGTAAAAATTGTTGTCATTTGGAATGTTTGGGTTTAAATGAAGTGAAACAGAATTTAATTTGTCCAAAATGCAACCACTTAAAGTTTTAACCTCGAGGCATACAAAACACGTTTTTGAATTGCTAGCTTAACACGTTACTTCAGTCAATTAATAGGACTACACTCGCTTCATCTATTCAAGCACTACAAACTACTGCAGATGCAAACTTGCTACAATTGCAACAGATATTGCAGAAGCTTAATTCTAGTGATTTAATTTTTATTTCGAAGACAAAGCTAATGAAATTTTTACAAGAAATCGACCAAAGCATTGATTTCTGGCATCCAATGGAAAATGCAAAATTTCATGACCCTATTGAATTTTATTCTAGTAAATTAGTGCCAGTTTTGACTAAGCACATTACTTTATGTGAAGGCTTACAAATTTATAAATGTTCTAATGTTGAATGTTTATTGGAAAGTTAGGGCTCGTATTGAGTGACTATCTAGTCCGGAATGTACAGTCAATCGCGACAAGGGTAAATATTTGATTATAACAATTATAATAAAATAATTAGTCAACTACGTCTAAATTGTCCGGTTGACGGGATGACAATAATGGCGGAGAACAAAGAAAGGAGACCCACGTTAAAAAGGATTATTTTTTTTTCTATTTTAGAGGAGGTGATAAACCGCCTAATGACCAGCGCCAACAATTTCGGGCAAAGTCGAAACCACGTCCGCCCAAGACCATGAAATATGCCATACAATTCAAGGCATGCCCACTTTGCTCGGGAAATAAATGGATGAAAGCGGAGATGTGGGGGAGCCCGAATGCATTGCGCTGCTACAATTGTGATGGTCGAGGTCAACGGTCGGAGGCTGAATTATGGAAGGCAGACTCGGACGAATGGACGCACAAGGAAAGATATGGAGGAGCCAACGCAAAAATGACCAGGGTAAGGAAAATTAAATCATCTTGCTCAAAGGTGTCCTGAGTTAATTTATATTTATATTGATTTTATTGATTTTTTTTTTATATTGATTTGATATTTTTTTTTTAGTACGAATTCACTGCAACGTTTATTGAACTTTATAAGGACGAGATCAGAGATCTTTTAAGAAGAGATAGCGACGTGAAATGCGAAATACGGGGTGATGGGAATGATTTTACATAATTTATAGGCAATGTGTCAAAAATATCATGAGGCACATGATACGTAATCTGTGGTATTACCTTCCCAAACCAGTGGTTCTGTTTCCGAGGGTGAAACAGCGGCCGAACTACGTAGTGAACATGTATAAAACATTCAGTAGTTGTATCCACTAAATGTATTTTAAGTTCACAAAGCCCCGAAATTCCGAAGCTCCGACTGTCGACGCATCTCTGCACAACCGAGAAGCCTGTCTGTACGTTATTCTCTTCCTGTCAGAACTGCACGACATTCAACCTCTTACGACAGAAGGACCATATAAATATAAGTTAGGATCAGTTATAAAGGACTAGACCACTTGGGTGGGTCCCCTTTCTTCTAATCTATTTGTGCGACTCAAGTATCTTCTGCAAGAAACCTAAACACGACGCAATTGCCATTAATAAGGGCCTCCTTGATCATGCGCACATTCGAGTTGTCATGGCCGAATGTCAAACGCAACTAGTATCAACCACTATACGTCCACAAGTGCCATCGCTTTTCGTGTACTTTCATAGTGCCTATTGACTTAGGCCACTGGTTGTGCGACGAGTCTCGAACGGCCAACTCGATTCCCGACAGCCTTCTAGGCTCTTACAGTAAGATAAAATGGTCTTTTCTGGGTTCATAGAACCTAATGTAAAACCCACAATGGTGGCACATTGTTTTCCATTTATTTCAATTTTAAATTAAAATAAATAAATAAACTGTAATATTTAATTTATAATTTTTTTATTTTTTAGGCAAAGTATTAGACCCCTTTTAATTTGGGCACTGCAGCAAAGCATGAAGGAATTAAAAATGAATCAGACCCTAGACCCGTTAAAACATAGGGAAAAAATTGCAGAAAGTTGACAAGGAGAGAAAAAAAAGGCTTTAACGAGCTTGCAAAACAGTTCGACAACCTACTGGAAAAATAGGACCCTCATTTCTGTTTTTCGTTCTCGTGACAAATCTTTATAAACGCCCCATCCTAAACTGGAACCTTTTTTCCAAATGACGTCATTGACGCTGTGTTTGTATTTTAAATTCACGTAGAATTATGGAATTGAAAAAAAGCAAAATGAAGTCCACGCTCAAACTCTATGATGCTGATCTGTATAAACTGTGGGAAGCATTCATGATTAAACGTGGAGAATATTTCAACAATTTAGAAGAGAGATTACCCTCACTAAATTTTTATTAACAGATTTGAACTATTTCAACAAAAACTATGCTTATACTCAGTCACTGGTGACAAAAACCAGAGGCTAATCGCTTTATGAATTATACTTAACATTCAGCTCACACTCCCATAGCGAGAGGGCAATGATCTGTACCATCTGAGCTGTGTGCAATTCGCGATGCGACCGGATGGTTGCGGCAACAGGAAGATCTGCTGCCGGAAAGAGCGTGTATCGTTACCGACTCTCGATCAGCCTTGGAACACATTGCAAAGGGGGGAGAGGCAGGAATGTCATGGCCAGAGCCATTTACAACAACATTCAGATATTAGAGAGAGACACGGAGGTGTCCTTGTGTTGGGCTCGAGCTCACAGGGGACAATATGGAAATGAATTGGCAGACAGCGGCCAACGAAGAACCAACATACGTGAAGTGGCCTATCTCTAGACGGAAAGTACTGGAGCACCAGTTTACAACGGCCCGATGGCAAGACGCATGGGAATGGACTGAGAAGGGCCGATGGAACAAGAGGCCGAAAGGGCCATCGTGGAGGCAATTGAGGGAAAAATGAAAATTATGCTCAAGAATTATGAAAATAGAAATAGAAATAAAGACATGCCAAAGTTCAAACCGGAAGAAAATCAGACTCGTAGAGAGATTTTATGGAACAAGTTTAACTTTATTTTTAAAGGGGAAATTAATTCATTAATGCATGTAATGAGATTTGATAGTTTTGGCCATTTATTACGTGCTGTAAAACAAACTTACTTTTTTGAAAGTCAATTTGTACACTTTAACATTAAAGTTCCTGTCATTGCTGAACCTCCTTACGGACATTCATCAATTCATTTTTAAATTAGGAAAAGAACTTTTTGAAAAAAAATATTTATTGGTAATTTATGAATTTCCCCGAGGTTAGCTGTAAGCTAATAACCCTGTCGCGTGAGGCTACCTGGTTGACTACTGGTCATGGTCCATTTAAACACTATTTCAGTCGTTTTGGACTTAGAGATGTAGATTCTAACTGCGACACTGTACCTGGCTGGAACACCGGCTGTTTCAATGTAAAGAGACAGAGAGGGCCAGGGTGGCACTGATGCGAGCATGTTTAGGATGAACTGCGGGTGGCGACATCCTAGAGCCCTGGTTGAGGACGGAGTCAGGGAGGCCTTTAATAAAAGAGCGAAAGAGATGGCTTTCTATGCCCCGATGTGACTCTAAAGTATGGTCTAACTTCCTCATGGCTGGGACCATTCCCAGTCATGTTATGCTAAGACCTATATAAATCAAGTTTGAATGTGTGAGGACCGGCGCCCTTATGTGCATAATGGGAGGGGCGCCCATTTATTGACCCTTGCTCATTTATTGAACGTACCGAATAAGATTGTGATCTCATGACATCAGTCACGTGAGTAAATATTTAACCAATGCCAGGGCAGAGAATTTTTGAGATTTTCCAAATTTTTTCATGATCATTAGCCAGACTCCACGTCAAGGAAAAGAAAGGCCAAGGAACAAGCTCCAATACGAATAAAGAAAGAAAAGAAAGATATTAGGTATTTAGTCTGAATTATATTTTAATTTTACTTTTTTTTCAATTACCATGAATGCGGTAAAAGTTTTCTTAGCAAATTATTTTATAAAAACGCTTAATTTATATAAAATAAATTTGATTTGGTTTATATCAACAGAAAACCGTCCATTTTCCAGAAAATGATACTAAAAGGATCACATTCGATTTATTTAGGTAATTAAAGCTTTACCTTTCAGCCCAATAGTAAGTTTTATGACATTTTCCCCAAACGTTATTATTAGTTAAACATTTCCCAATTTTCATTTTTGAAGTAGGAACACTCCCAAAGGAAGTGATCAACTGCGCCTGGCGGTATAAGCAATTGAAAGTAATTTATTTACTTTTATTTGAGACTCCGCCACAACCTGTCACAATTTACAAGTATGGGCAGAATTAGCAAAAAGTACCACGTCAAGCTAAAGGACTTCTTAAAACTTCTCAATAATCCAAATTTTGACTACCACTTTGATAAATTCGCCACGACCGACTGGAAATTTGACGACCACGTGTTCGTAAGACCTATTTAGTAAGAGAAAATTTTCATTTTTAATTGCGCAAAAACAAGTATTTAATAACAAGAGCCACGAATTTATCTCTTTTTTTTCGAATCCGATTTTCCTTAGAATAGTGTCTCGAAATAAACGCGGCAGTCATTTCGCCACGTGTAAAGAGACTTCTGACCGAGATACCCCTCCACCATCAATTTCGGAATCAACCACGGCAGAGGGTGAATCGGCCTTTTCCTTGCGTGAGCCGGAAATAAGAAATGGCCTTATCGTTTCTTTAAGCCTCATCAATCTGGAGATTCAAACATTAACAGCCTTGAATCAACAGAAACGGCAAAGGGAAGATGATGAGATGGAAAAAAAAGCACTGAATGTGTACAAGAACCTAAACGGTTTATCAAATATATCACAAAACGTTTAAGAAATTAGAGAGCAAAAGCTAAAGAACGACTTGACCGAGTCGTTCCGTGTGAACCTTGGTGAAGGTAAGTTCGCTTTAGCGGGCTTGACTTCCCAAGAGCGCTATAAGAACGCTGGGAGCGGCGGACTTGATTGCCACTCGAGATCTTAAGGAGACCCTGTTGAAATTGATGGACGGAGCGTTCACCAAGTGTGAACCACGCTATTCTGACGACTACGAGTCAATGGTGGTTTTTTCAACGAACGGGCGAAAAGTTTGGAATTTCTTCTACAATATCATGGGGGCCGAGGTTGTTAAAAAGTTTATGTTGGTATCAAGAAGCTAAGAAAATGCCTGAAAACCTGCCACGTTGAATTATTGATTGCAACTGACCAGATACCGAAGGCAAAGGGTGTCACAGACACAGTGCTCGCCACTATGCCCACAATCTAGATTGGGAAGAGGGAGAAAAACAGGTTCCACCTTTCAGAAAGTTTGCACCCAGCGTCAGTTAGAATCCAGAGAACCTATGACTGGAGGGCGGATCCCCTTCCTAACGAGATCCACCTTTATACCGACGGCTCCAAAACAGCTGAGAATGTGGGCTGCGCATTTGTGGCAATGGGTCCCAATAGAGAGGTTAGGTTCACAGAATGACGTGGCCTGGGTAGACATTGTTCGATTTTCCAAGCGGAGCTTTGTGCAATCCACGATGCAACAGGATGGCTGCGACATTGAACTTATAGCAAGGGGTGGAGGCAGAAACATCATGGCCAGGGCCATCTGTGATAACATCCGGATACTAGAGAAAGATGCGGAATTGTCCGTGTGTTGGGCTCGCGCCCACAGGGGACAATGCGGTAATGAATTGGCTGACGTTGCGGCCAACGAGGCCAGGCTCCTCGAACCGACATACGGGATGTGGCCAATCTCGAGGCGGAGGGTATTAGAACATCGTTTTACAGTGGCAGGTTTATTCCTGTTTAAAAATCCATTCTCCACAACAGTGGATCAGGATAAATTCCTTTCTAAAAATTCCAATTCTTAAATATTTTCACAACTATTTACAGTTTGATGAGATTGTTATGGCTCCCTTTATGGTTGAGCAACTAGCAACTTATCACAGCTTTAATTGAGTCGGTCATTGACCCCATATTCCTTTAAAGTGTGTTATCATTCAATGAAACATACAGAAGTTGCAGGTGGAGTCGACTAAAATGATTGATTATCAGTAAATTTAATAGTCGTACAAACAACAAACATACACAGCGTATGTGAAAGGAGTTTCTCCTCACTCCACCGTTGTGCTTATTCTTTTCTACTGATTTGGCACAGGGCCAAACAGCCTATTGTGTATTAATTTCGGTGGAAAGAAAAGAGAGTAAATGAAAGTATAAATGTTATGTAATTATTATTTATTCATTCGTTTTGACTTGTTGAAGTCTTAATTCCACAATCATGTATAAATGCAATTCCTGTGGAAAACTGGAATTTATGTATTTGATTTATATCTATCCTAAAACCATTTTTGTAAATCCTACGGTTGGATTAGGATTAGAAAAGTGTATTTTCCATTAGATTCGTGTTTCTTCATTGAAGTGTATTTTTCACATCATATTGTAATAATTTATGTAATGTATTGCCTTTAAGTCTACCCAGGATGCCTGGGAGTGGACCGAAAAGGGTCGTTGGACTAGGAGGCTTTTTCCCCAAGTTAGTTGTAGACCTATAATTCTATCTCGTGAGGCCATTTGGCTAATTACTGGTCATGGCCCCTTTAAACAATACTTCAACCGCTTTGGGCTTTGGGATGTCGATTCCAACTGTGACACCTGCACATGGCTGGAGGACACGGCAGAACATCGCCTGTTCGAATGTAGGGAGACCGAGCGGGCCAGAGTGGCACTGATGAGAGCATGCTTGGGTTCGATCGCGGGTTGGCCACATCCCAGAGCCCTGGTCGAGGATGGCGTCAGGGAGGCATTTAACAACAGAGCAAAAGAGATGGCCTTCTATGTCCCATAAGGTATGGTCTAACTTCCGCGTGGCTGGGACTAAGAGCTATATAAATCAAGCTTGAATGTCTGTGAGGATCGGCGCCTTTATGTGCAAAACGGGAGAGGCGCCGTACAATCACAAACACACGTGTCATCCCCACACACAAACCATGGGAGGACTGCCTCGCGCTTAAATGTCCTATAATATAAATGATGACGGGAATCTTTTCAGTTAGGTTCTCCCTTTTCTTTTTAGCATTTCTATTGTTTTTTCATTGTGTTTTGATTTGAGTAAAAAAAGGGAGGAAAAAAAATCCCGTCTAAGTTTGGTCGTTTATGAGCGAATAAACTAAATGTCGAAAAAAAATCGAAAGTGTTAGACGGAATTAATCACTCGAGTGAGTAAAGGATTAAAAAAACACGAAAACCCAAAAAATGTTCAAATAAAATGATCATTCATTCATACACAACTTATTTCCCATGTTAATTAAGCTGTAACTTTATATTGGAACTCAGGTTGTTGGTTTTAATCAATTATAATCAAACCAACGTGCGTCGCCGTTTTAATGCCTAGTTGCGATTTGAGTTAAGCTTAATTAATTGTAAAGTTCACACTGACTGTCGCAATTATGGGCAGGGTAATCGAAACCCAAAAAAATGCAGAAAACTGAGATAAACCTAAAACAAATTTTTCTCAATTCTTTCAGGATAGTACAACAGTACCCACAACTGTCATTACCACCACATGCTAGCTCTGGTTTGAATTGCACAGAGGAAAAAAATATTTCAGATGACATTGATGGTTCAGTTGGCGAATTTAAAGTATTGTTACATTGATATTGATGTTAATTTACATTATTAAATTCTGCATTACAATTTTTGTGTAGAGAACGTTAAGGGTTTACCCCATTACCAGGAGATTCAACAGAACCCTTACCTCCCAGAATCCTACAATGGATTCCAACTAAAGTATCGAAGAAATTTTTGTTAGAATTTATGTCATACGAGCCAGTGACTTAGCACCTAAAGATCCGAATGGATTAGCTGACCAGGTAATGAATGATGCTATTGATAGCATTATGCAAATAATACTTTCTGTTTGAGTGTATTATTCAGCTGTTGACATTAATCTTACCGAGTATGCAACTGGTTTGACCACCTGGAGTAAAGAAGCAACTTCAATTCAGATCAGAATCAACCTTTTAAAAAGAATTCCAAACATTAGCAGACAAATGACGGCAACAAATAACAAAAGCCTGCAACAATATTTGTCAAGCAAAATTTTGAAGCCCTCAAAAAAGAAAATAAAATTCTGAAAGAGAAAGTTGAAGTCCTAGAAAAGATAAAACAAGTGGATGTCATGACAGAAAAATAGGAAATCTTTCTCATCAACCAAGGTGAACTTAATAAGCAATTCCTGGATATTTGTCAAATAATTTCTTATTATCAGGTCGTATAGGAGCACTCAGACGCATTTGCTCTTCTACAACGACAGTTGAAGGAATGTAAACAACATT